>JABTXL010021306.1:7928995-7950425 GCA_025134845.1 Neodon shergylaensis | reverse complement strand
GAATGCACACATGGTGTCTATGTGCGCACACATCCCACAGCTCGAATGTACACATGGTGTCTGTGTGCGCACACATCCTACAGCTCAAATGCACTTATGGTGTCTATGTGCGCACACATCCCACAGCTCGAATGTGGCACTAGTTGATTTTCTCCTTCCACCATGTAGGTCTGAGGGATCAAACTCAGAAATCAAGTTTGGCAGCAAGCACCTTTACTTGTTGAGCCATCTTGCTGGCCCCAAAATGTCCATATTATATTGACCCAAAAGACTCAACTCTTGCAATCTAAAAAAATCAAATAAAACCAAAAGGCCTCTAATCACCTTAAGCCCTGGTAAGTGGATCACCATCTATGAGGGTCAGAGTCCTTTATTTCAAGATGAAGTTGCGGCATCTGAGACAGTTCACTGCAAGAACCATGACACACGTATGAGAACTTACTTTGTGCCAGGTTCTGCCTATTAGGGGACAACAGGCAGTATCTAACTTGACACTCATATATGCACACGTATGATGTATAAATTCTATGTCACGTTACTCTTCTCCATGGGGAAAGCAAGCTTCCTTGGTGCTGGATCAACCTTTCTTGAGATTCCAAGCCTTGGCTGCGGAGATGGCTCAATGGGCGCTCACTGCCATGAGGAACTGTTTCAGATCCCTCAGTCTCACGTGGTGGAAGAAGAGAACTCCCAAGAGTTGTTGATTACACACATGTTCTCTCTCTCTCTCTCTCTCTCTCTCTCTCTCTCTCTCTCTCTCTCTCACCCACACACACACACACACTAAATTATAAAGTAAAAATTATAATTAATTTTAAATATAAGTAAATTTAAAATGTATATATGCACAAAATGACAAAATGTGTGTGTGTTCACCCACCTCAGCCTCTGAGGACTTGGGACTACAGACACAGGCCAGTGTACCTATATCAAGTTTATATACATAACTATATGTCTAGAAAATGTCTTAAAATGTGTACAGGGGGGCTAGAGAGATGGCTCAGAGGTTAAGAGCACTGCCTGATCTTCCAAAGGTCCTGAGTTCAATTCCCAGCACCCACATGGTGGCTCACAACCATCTATAATGAGATCTGGTGCCCTCTTATGGCCTGCAATCATACATGCAGGCAGAACACTGTATACACAATAAATAAATAATTTAAAAAAAATGTGTACAGAAAGGTGAGCAAAGAACTAACCTTAGAATAAGAGAATCTAGGGGCCAGGGATGTGGCTCAGCTAGTAGGGTGTTTGCCTACCATCCACGAGGCCTTCTGCTCAATTCCCCACACCAGAATCAGACTCGGTATGACACATGCCCAAAAGCCAGCACTCGGAAGGGCAGGAAGAGCAGGAATTCAGGTTCATCCTTGGCTACAAAACAAGCTTGAGGCTAGCCTAGACTACAGATATACATACATAATACATATGTGTGTGTGTGTAGTACTATAGGCATAGAGTAAAAAATGCAAATATATAAAATTATATATATATTACTTTTTCATCTCCAAGATGGTTTCTAAGAATTAACTTTTACTTGTAAAATTTAAAATTCATAAGATAAACATTAAAATATTAATATAGGGAAAATAATTCAGAGGGACATCATAGACCAAAATGTTCAATATGTTCATGACATTTAGCTGATAGGTTTCTTTTTTTTCCACATTTTTTAAAAAATTGTTGCATATGTATTAGATTTGTTTTTGCTGACATTGAATGCAATGTATTCTAGTAAAATTAAGCATTAGAGATATGACTTTTTGCATCTTTGCTTTCCAAACCTAGCTTCCTCCTGCGTGTCCTTTTGTGCACATGCATATCACATAAGTTATATGTCTTGTTGCTGTGACAACATTCCCAAATGAAAACGCGTCAGGAAAGACCTCATTGTGGCTCACAGTTTTCAAGGGCACAGTCCATCATGGTGGGGAAGGCATGGCCGCAGGAGCACGATGTGGCCGCTCACAACACATTCACAGTCAGGAAGCAGAGAAATGGATGCTGGTGCTCAGCTCACCTGGACCCAAACACAGGAACTACCGCTGCCCACAGTTAGTGTAGGCCTTCTGCTCATAATTAACCAAATCTAGAAACACACAGACATGCCCAGAGGTCTGTCTCCCTGGTGATTCGGGATCCAGTAGAAGTGAAACTCAATACTGACCATTGTATAAATCCCTGCGTGTATTTGTTCACAGCTCGTGGGAGTCAGTTCTCTCCCTCCACCACGTGGTGCTGGGCACTGAACTTGGTCCTCAGGCTTGGCAGCAAGCGCCTTTACCCTTCAAGCCTTCTCTTACGGGCCCAATGTGGTTTTGGAAACTTGTAACACATTTGCTTGAGACCTTCTGTAATCTCATTCATTGTTATATCTCAGACTCCCTGTCCCTAAGTGACAGGATGTTCTCATGGTTGACTAAGCAGGAATCTAGAACACGGAGACACAGTTATACAAGGCTCTATTACCATCATTTAGGTTGGTTACAGTTTCCTATTTTAACACTACAGCGAATTCCCTTCTTAGAGATTTCTTTGGAAAAAGACTCCAAGAATTGGACTTCTGGGTCCCTATAATTTAAGTTATCTCAATAGACACTCTTCCAAATTGCTCATTTAAATGACTGTATAAGATTTACTCTCCCATCAGCAGTGCAGGCACACATCACTGTCAGGGGCTGCCAAACCCTTTCTTTTTTGTCTGTTAATAGAAAGTGGAATCCTGTTATTTAACTTGAATTTCCCTGGAAAAAGGATATGTATCTTCATATTTGTCATACATACGAGTGTTGCTTTTATTCTCTCTCTCTCTCTCTCTCTGTGTGTGTGTGTGTGTGTATTGCTGGCAGCAGCCAGTTTTTTTCTACCACCATGTAGTTCCTGGGGATCAAACTCAGGGATGCAGGCTCAGCAGCAAGTTGAGTTGACGAGCATCTTGTCTGCCCCTGTATTCCTTCTACACCAATCTCTGTAAATTTTCACTATATGGCTATCTTTTCATTGATTTGCAAGAGTCCTTTAATCTAGAAATGAATCCTTCACTTTGATGTGCAAATAGACTCTTCCCATCTTTGTGTTTTGACCTTCATGGGACTTTTTTAAAAGATTCATTTTTAAATTATATGTATGTGTGTATGCTTCTGTGTGAGTTTGTGCCCACATAGGCTGTGAGATTCCCCTGGAGCTGGAGGCTGTGAACCCCCGGATGTGGGTGCTGAGAACTCAACTCAGGCCCTCTGGAAGGGTAGTATGTACTCTTAACAGTTGAGTCACCTCTCCAGCCAATGTGATCTTCGACCTAGTTTTTTATATTTGTATGCCAGATCTGATGAATTTCAGAAGCCACATTTTAAGGTCTTCTCTTTGCCAAAGTCATGCACCTTATCCAAACTTCCTTCTCATCATTTTTCATGTTTATTTCCACCATCTGAAATCACGGTCCCTATTCCCACCCCTGGAGCCTGCACTTTCTATTAAAGCCCAAGCTCTCGCACGCCACCTTGCCTATATGCTGGCTAGTGCCTCCTGAGAAAAACAAAACAACAAAGACAAGACACTTTTCCGCTGGTGACAGGGCCCAGTGGACAAAGCACTTGCCGTACAAGCCTGAGGATTTGAGTTCGATCCTTGAACTCTCACAAAAATAGAAAGAATTGACAGCTGACTCCTCACAGCTATCCTGACTTCCTCATGCACACTGTGGCACCACACACCCAACAACAACAGCAGCAGCAGCAACAACAACAACAACAATAGCAACAACTACAGCAGCAGCAGCAGCAACTCAGCAACAGCAGCAGCAGCAACAGCAATTCTTTCCCTCAGCAAAACTGTCTGTTCAATTCTTGAAGACGGCTCAACCGGGACTTAGAAAAATGATAAAACAAAATAACAGCTCACAGAACTGACTGCCCCCTTGTCTGTGTTTCTGTGGCAGTTTTTCCTGCCATTCCAGTAAAAGTAGGCCTGTCTTTCCCACTTACTGTGGCAGAACATGTCTGAGGCCATCTGTGTACTCAGCACTTTGTTTAATGAACGAATGAATAAAACAAACAGTCTCTGTTTTAAAAAAGGACTCTATTAAACCTTCCAACAGAGCAGAGCGCTTCTGACCATGCTAATCAGACTCTTCCAGAGGATTCCTCTGCGAGAAAGACCTTAACTCCCTCACAGCTCCCCCACCTCAATGAATCCAGTTTGCCCTCTCTGCAAAGGAAGAGGCCAACACTGGAAGCCAGCCAGCCCTTCCAGACGGATCTAAGCACAACGTGCTGGCTGAGACCCTTCAAAGCAGCCACGGCTCAGCACCCAGGAACCAGGAGAATGACACTGTTCTGGAAGAAAGCGTCTTCCAGGACACAGACTGCGTCCCCACAATTTTCTCCTGGAAGTACACATATCCGGCTACCTACTCTTTCCCAACAAATAAATTTGCTGCTATTACAGTTTGCTATTTTAAAAAAAGCCAGGAAATAGCCCCCCCCCAAAATGCTAGCAGCATTATTAGTGCAGACTGATAGAAAAAAAGAAGAAAAGAAAGAAAAACAACCCTTTACACCAGGAAAGCTCCCTAAAATAATCACTACCCAATGCCTTGGGGGTACACATCTCACATCCCTGGGGTAAACAATGACCTTGACTGTACCTAAGAGCCTCCTCCAGTCTCTTTCAGTCACAGAAAACAGCAGTTTCTCTAAAGAGTATCTAAACAGTATGCTCTTGGTTGCAGTTTTCTCTAAATGTTTTCATGACTTTTTAAAATTTGTGTGTGTGTGTGTGTATGTGTGTGTGTTTCACACGCAGGCAGCGCCCACCCCTAGCACGTACAGAAGTCCTGTTCTGTCGCTCTGATTTATACCTTTGAGAAGGGTCTCCTGCTGAACCCAGAGCTAGGCTGGCAGCTAGCATGCCCAGTGGTGTTCTTGTCGGTCCCTCTACAGCTCTGGGGTTACAGGAGCACCTGGCCAGTACTTGCTTTCCACATGGGTGGTGGGGATTCGAACTCACTCCCTCATGCTTGTGCAGTAAGTGCTCTTAACAATCCCTCCAGCTCTGGTTGTGTCTTTTTGAAGAACCCAACACATTAAGTCACCAAAAAGTTCCTAATTTTAGAAAAAAAATTATTTATTTTTGAGGCAGGGCCTCATGTAGTCAAGGCTGGCCCTGAACTTCCTATACAGACAAGGATGACCTTGAACTCCTGATTCTTCTACCGCGGGCTCATTCCTGGCTGGGGACGCAATTCAGAGTGCACTAGCCACTCTACCCGCTGACCTACTCCCAACTCTAAGATGGGACACTTTTATTTCTGGCTGTGAGCCTGGCCTTTAACGGCCAAGTCATCTCTCCAGCCCAGATGTGCTACTTTTAAAACAAACATTTATTTCATTTTCATTCATATTTCAAAACATTTCAAGTGTTTTGCTCATTTTAGAACAAGAAAGGAAAGAAGAAGGCAATGGAGGGAGGAAAAGAGGGAGGGAGGAAAAGAAGAGAAGACAACGGCAAAGAGAGACCTCCGCAGGGAAGAATCAAGCCGAGGATTAATTGTTTAAAGCTTTATTTGACAATTTAAAAAGCTCACTTTGGAAGACGGGATGAGAAGGTGTACCGGCACGCTCACCAGGACGAGGTGGGGTTAGCCTTGTATCTCTCGTAATCTTCTCCGCAGAAGAAGGCAATTTCAGTCTCACTGGCTGAGAAGAAGCACGGGGAAGGAGAGAAACTATTTTAATGTGAAACCATGTTTTGAGCAAGTATGAAAATCCGTATTACGCTGGATGTTGAAAATAAAAAGACAAAGCGGCAGTTGGACTGCAGGATAACTTTCCACCAAACCAGCCAGAAGCGTCAGTGTGGCTAGAACAGATTAAAACTCAAATAATTCAAACACAAAAAGAACAGTGATTCATGATAGTGAGCCGGTTAAGGAGCCTTCTGCCGAGCCGGGCAGCCTAAGTTCAACCCTCAGAGCTCACAGGTGGAGGGAGAGATCCTTTCAAGCTGTCCTCTGACTTACACACACACACACACACACACACACATGCACGTTCACACAAATAAATGCAATTCAAAAATTTGAAAACAATCTCCTTAAAAATCAAGAGTTAGCACAAGAGTGAAGATTTTCAAGAGGTACCTACATTGCTCATTTATATCCCTAGAAAATAAAAAACCTTGATCTCTTTCAAATAGTCAGTTCCAGAAGGGAAAGGACTCCCTCTGCCCCCCCGAAATTAGCCCGTAGGTATAATAATTTAATACTTAGAGGATCAGTAGAATATTTTACAGATCACTTTACATTCTCCCTCATGACCCATCAAAATATGTGTCTGAAGAAGTTAATTTTTGGCCCCCGCTCATGACTAATTCATGAGGCTTCAGCAATATGCAAAGTGAAAGACACAAATTGGCTTCTATGCAATACCTTCAAATGCCTCTAATTATTCACGGGGGAAATGGCTCAGCTAAAGGACCCGCAGAAGTTCAGGGCGGCCACGAAGCTTTCAACCTAGCGGGTCAAGGACTCTGTCTTCTAAAACAATAAGTCAGCAGCATTATTAATTCAGATCTGATGGAGAGCCTTCCCATTATTAAACATGTGGTTCTTCAAGGTGTCGGCACCCACAAGTTCCACGCTGGCTTTTTAAAATTAAACCACGAGTTAATACAGTCTGCTCGGCTTTCACAGAAGGCGAAAGGGCCTTCCGAAGCTCAACAAGAAAACAGACGTGATTATTCGTAATGAATACTGAGCACTCAATTAACATAGGCACTCCGAAGAGACAAGGAAAACTTTTCACTCCAAATAAACAGGATGAGGCATGCAGAGGATTAGCACCGGTCTGCAGTTGGCTCTAATCTCATCATTAGATTCTATCACAAAAGAATGAAATTCAAGAGATTAGCATGACATTTCATTAAGAATGGTTTCATTGTTTGCAAGAATATCATATGTAGTATCTCTCCGCCATAAATTACCCTGTGCTCTTGAGAAAATAAACAAATATTGAGAGGAGAAAAACGATATGACCATGTCCACAGATTCTTGGTCCAGACACACTTCATCCCCGGGATTAAATTTAATCCAAGTGATTGATAATTTGATTGGGAACTCTCATGGCATTGAGCCTGGGTGGGGAGGCACCGCAGAAAGAAGCTGAGAATCAAAGGCGGGCTGGAGATGAGCCTCCCTCGGCGAAGAGTGGGTTAGTAAGCGGTTCAGCATCTTGGCAAGTTATCCCATTTCAAAGAATCAGCTGACTGTAAAAAGGGGGCTGGAGGGGCTGGGAGATGACTCTGTGGGGAAGAAGAGCACTTGCTCTGCAAGCATGGGGACCTGAGTTCGAATCCCTAGCATCCATGTCAAAGTTGAGCATGGCTGTGTACGTGGGGTGGAGACAGGAGGATCCTGAGAGCAAATAGCCTAGCTGAAACAGTTCAACAGTGAAACTGTGAGTGTCTAAGTCAGTGAGACCCTGTCTCGAGGTTATAAGGTGGAGAGTAATAGAGGAAGACTCTAGATGTCCGGCTCTGGCCTCCACACGCATGCTATAAACACACAAGCACATGCGGGTGTGGCCACAGAAAACTTGCTATTCCAGGGGAAGGTATCAGGGCACTACCCTTTGCAAAACCACGACAAAACGTTATTTCTGAAGGGAAGCCTACTCAGAGCAAGATCCATCTGACTGAGTCCTCCCTCTCATCCTTCTTTGAATGAACTAATCAGAGGGAAGACAGAAAGAACTGGGGATGGCTCGGCGCTTCAGAGCACTCTCTGTGCAAGCAAGAGGCACCATGTAAAAGGCTCAGTGTGCTCACACATGCCTATAAGCCCAGTTCTGTGGGAGGCACAGAGCTGGAACTTGGTAGCCACCACCTTTGCTCCAGGTCTTAGGGAAATGAAGTGGAGAGAGACAGAGCAGACACCCGATGCCCTCCTGTGGCCTCTACGAATGCACCTCCATACAAGCACGGTACACATATGCAAAATAAAGCATAAGACAGCTGTACTCTTGGCATAGGGGCATGCCCGAAATCCCAGCCCTGTGGAGGCCGAGGCAGGAGGATCCAGGCTACTGGCATGGATTACACAGAGAAAACTTGCCTCAAAAAACTCCAGCTAGAAAAATGAAGCTAATAAGAAAATGATCATCCTGAGATGGCTCACCAATGATTTGCCTTCAAAATTTGCCTTTTGGCTTCATTATAGCAAGTTAGATGAAGCAATTAACCTAGTTATATTTCTCTATTATTTGAAGAAAAAATATCATTTAAAAGAAGTTTTTCTTACATGTACATACTGTGTCTAGTCTAAGGTTTCACTTTATTTGGCCTGCCATTGTCCATTAACTATAATATCTAAAGAAATGTAACTTCCTTATTTTCAATTTATCCTTAATAGGTTTAACAAATACATTTCAAATGCTACATGATTTTGGATCCAGCACACAGTTGTGTTTTAAAGTTAGCTTTTAACAAAACATACATTTGTATCTGCTAAAAGAATAAAAGAATCTTTGGTTTTTTAAAATGAAAAAAAAAAAAAAACTCCAGCTAAACAAACAAACAAAAAATGGATTTTAGACTTTAGCAACATAGTTTCCAAGTGGAAGGAATGATGGTTTTTAAAAACCTGGATATCTTTTGGAAATACTTGAGAGAATGAGTTCATGTACTTAAAATTTTTTAATAATTTAAACAGCAATTACAAATGATTTTCTTTTTAAGACAAAGTTATCTGTAGATCAAGTCTTTCCTATGTAGATGGGGTTGACTCTGAATCTCTTATCCCGCCTCTGCCTCCCGAATGCTGGCGAGACAGACGTGGCCCACCCTGTGCAATGCTGGGGCTAAAGCTGGGGCTTTGTGACGATCAGCAAGCACTGTACCAACGGAGCTGCATCCCCTCCCGAAAACGATTACGACCGCTATAGAGTCACTCTCTCCACCAGTATCCCGTCAACTTACTCCCAGAGTTCTATTTAAAACAGTTCTTTAAGCACGGCACAGAAGAGTCAGTAGGAAGAGGGCAATTGGCTTTAAATTAAAAGTGTACAGTGCAGTCTATGCAGAGGTCTCGGTGTGGGAATCTGGAGAGAGTGAGATCTAAAACCAGGTGTCTTCACTATCAAATAAAACCAAGGAGAGCCCCCCAGATACACTGGGGAACCTCTGAATGCTGGCATGCCATTGTAACATGAGCCAGGACATCCAGACTTTGGATATAACATTAATAACTTGATAACAATTCTAAACAGATTATACACACTCATTCACTCACACACATGTGTGCGCACACACATACATGCACACACACCTTTCATGGGAGATTGATGATTACTTCAAATAAGAGAAAGAATAATCTATTCTAACTCTGAAATCTCAAGAGAAATTAAATATAGTTTAATTACTCCTCTGACCTATTGTAACAAACTTCTCAGCTATCAACAAAGACACACTACAAGCTCTCTACATTCCTGAGTTTCTGCTGTGACTTACGTAGTCTGAGAAAAGCTGACATGTCTGTGCTTTGGGGGACATCCAGGACAGATTGTCAAGTGATGATAACAATATGTTTTTGCTTGTTTTTTTTTTTTTAATTAGTTCTCAGAGCAAAGTGAGGTGGAAAGAAAAAGCCTCCCTCTCTCTTCTGCTCCAGGGAAGCCTTTTATCCTTTCTTTTGTATGTATGTGAATGTACACGTGTGTACATATGTGTGTGCATGTGCATGCAGAGGCCAGAAGTCAACCTTCGGTGTCACTTCTCAGACACCATACCCCTGGTTTTTGAGATTTAGTTTTGTTTATTTTATGTGGATGGGTTTTTGCCTTCATATATGTCTGTGCACCGCATGCATACAGTGACTGTGGAGGCCAGAAGAGGGCGTCAGAGCCCGTGTGACTGGAGTTACGGGTGAGTCACTCACTGAGCCACCATGTGAGGGTTGTGATTGAACCTAGGTCCTCTGGAAAAGTAAGCAGTGTTCCTAACTGTTGAGCCATCTCTCCAGCCCCCACCTGGTTGTTTATGAGGTGGGGTCTCTCATTGGCCTAGGAGAGTAGGCCAAGTAGGCAGGCTGGCTAGCCAGCAAGCCCTGGGGACCTGCCTATCTCCTCCCTCCCAATGCTGGGATTAGAAGTATGCTCCATCACACCTAGCTCTCTTACATGGATCTGAGGGGACCGGACTTGGACCCACACGCTCACAAAACCCTAAGCTTCAAACCCTTCAGAGCAGAACTCACAGCTGAGGGCTACTCCTAAATTTGATCAGTGGAGGCAGAAGTGAAAGGGGATTGGTCTAGACAGCTGGGATCTTCATGTCATGCTTGCTTTGAATGTTTGTATTGGGCTGGCCATGGAAATCAGCAAACACACCAAAGACAGCACATACTGAGACATCTGAGCTCCCATACACCAGGCACATGGCTGCTTGGAGCTGGAGAGGTAAAAACATCTACGCAGTGGAATGCAATCCAGCCGGGAGGAGGATGGAACCCTAGCGTGGACATACAGCAATGCGCACAAACTAGAGGCCAGGAGAAGATGGGGACCTGCGGCCCTCGCCCCTGTGTGAGGATGAGGACGGCATGGGTAAAGATCTTGTTGCCACGTGCTGGATCCGTAGCACCCATGTAAAGAGCCGGGCATGGAGGTCCACGTCTGCAGCCCCAGCACTCAGGGACAGAGGCAGGCGGATCTCTGAGAGTGAGGCCAGCCTGGTCTACAAGAGCTAGTTCCAGGACAGACTCCAAAGCTACAGCAAAACCCTGTCTCGAAAAACCAAAAAAAAGGAAGAAAAAAAAAGTGTGCTGATCTCTGGCCTTCACACGAACTCATACCCCACTGTGGTGGTTTGAATAAAAATGGCCCCCATAGGGTAATAAGGAGTAGCACTATTAGGAAATATAGCCTTGTTGGAGCAAGTATGTCATGGGGGGGGCGCTTTGAGGTTTCAGAAGCTCAGGCAAGGTCCAGTGTCTCACTCTCTTTCCTGCTGTCTGCCAATCCAGACGTAGAATTCTCAGCTACCTCTTCAGCAAGCACCAAGACCAGTAACTTGATGTGGGAGTGTCATATATCAATCTGTTGATTTCATTGGTTAAGTAATAAAGGAACTGCTTGGCCCTCACAGGTTAAAACATAGGTGGGAGGAGTAAACAGAACAGAATGCTGGGAGGAAGAGGAAGTGAGCTCAGACTCGACAGCTCTGCTCTCTGGAGCAGAGACGCCATGCTCCCCTCTCCCGGGCAGACGCCTGCTCTCTGAAGCAGACGCAATGGAGCAAGCCGCCAGGTCAGACATGCTGAATCTTTCCCGGTAAGACCAGTGCTACACTTTATTAGAGATGGGTTGATCGGGATATCAGAATTAGCCAGTAAGGGCTAAAACTAATGGGCCAAGCAGTGTTTAAATGAATACAGTTTGTGTGTTATTATTTCGGGGCATAAGCTAGTAGGCGGCCGGGGTGCTGGGGACGCAGCCCCGCCGCTCCTAGCTCCTATTACAACAGTAACTGAATGTGTCTGAGATGGCATGACTCAGGAGGATTCTAGGCTGCACACGAAGACATAGGCTGCACATTAGCAAACACCTCCATCTACAGAAGGAAGTAAACTACAGGATATGACAACGGCGCTGGAGATACTCCTGCCATGTTATAAGAATGAATGACGGCAAATACCTGAAGATAGCACTGAACACAAACACATACAAAATCTACACACATTTTAAAAAGTTGTTTTCACAGGATTAGAAGGCTTGCAGGGGTCAGGATACATTGCATTCAAAATGGCTAGAAGGACAGATTTGGCGTGTTCCCAACATAAAAAAGTAATAAATGTCTGAAGTGACAGACTTGATCATTATGTGTGTATGTGTGAATGCATGTATGTGTACGTATGTATGTATGTATGTATGTATATGTGTGTATGTACTAGTGAATACATACTCCACAGAGTGTATGTACTCCACAGAGTGCACAAATGCCTTTACTTATATAAAATTGATACAAACACATAAAATCACATCAAAAAGTGATACTTTAAAATAACACAAAATATGGCAGGAGTAGAGCTTGGCAGTGCAATGCTTGCTAGTGTGTGCAAGGTCCTGAGTTTACTCCCTGCCATTGCTAGAGAAAAGGAAACCATAAACAAACCTTCACAAACAAAGACTAATGGGAAGGGCTGAGGAGAGGGACAAAGCTGCTACTTGATGATCTGCTTTCTAAATTCCACCCCAGAGTGGGGACACTGTAACCCCAGTGCTGTGATGGCAGGAGCAGATGGCCCCTGGAGCTCAGCCAGCCTAGCCTATGTGGTGATTCTCAGCTAGGGAGAGACCCTGTCTCAGAAAACCAAAGTGGACTCTCCTGAAGAATGACAGTTGAAGCTGTCCTCAGGGCTCTACAGTAACAAGCACACATATGCACACCTACATGTGCGCGCGCGCGCGCGCACACACACACACACACCACCACCACCACCACCACCAAAAAAGGAAGCAGCATCTGTAGGGGTGCATTCTGAACCTGTTTTGGAACCCCAGTCAGCATTACTGAATCCAGATGCCACTGTTACAACCGTTAATATGAAGTCACTGATGGCACGGTGACACAGAAGATGAGAAACAACCCCAGGGAGCTGTGGGGTTATTACAGAACCAGGCCGGCAAGAGGCCTTCCCCAGATGAGCAGTGCTGGTGTGGCCCACTGTCGCCGGCTCTAACGTCTTCCAGTAAAACACAGCCTGCTCTGTGAGCGTCACCAGACCATGAATCCTGAGCAGAACAGATCCAGAGAACAACAGTGACACAGGGAAAAGTGAGATATATAAAATAGTTCCGCAGAGCTCGCATGCTTTTCTTTCTGAGGTGAATCAGTCCATGAGACTTTAATTATCAAGAGCAACCTTTAAGTCGTGTAGGTTAAATGTCATGGTGAAACTCCCTTCTCCTTCCAGAAGTAAACTGTGCTTTTCTTTTTGATGTGTGTCGTGTAGGTGTGTGCAGTATTTGCCTACAGGGGCACACAGAGGCCAGAGGAGGATGTCAGTGTCCTGTTCCATCACTCTCCACCTTGTCCCTTCCGGAGGGTCTCTCATTGGAGCTACGGTGGCAGTCGGCAAGCCCCAGGGATCTCCCGTCTTCATCTCCCACAGCTCCAGGGTTATAGGTGAATGTGTATGGCCATGCCCAGCTTTTTATACGGCTGTTGGGGATCCGAACTCAGGTCCTCATGCTTGAGCCACAAATGCTCTTACTCACTGAGTAATCTTCCTAGCCATAAAGCAAATCATCTTATTTATACAAGCCCACCGTCAAAAATGGGCCCTACTGTCAGGAATACACCATGGGGTGGTATATACTGGTATATACTACTGTGTGGGTTCACCGTGGGGTGGTATATACTGTATACTACTGTGAGGAATATACTGTGGAGCGGTATAACTGTATACTACTGTGTGGGTACACAGTGGGGTGGTATATACTGTATACTACCATGTGGGTATACCGTGGGGTGGTATGTAGAGTATACTACTGTGTGGTATATACTGTATACTACTGTGTGTAATATACCGTGGGGGTGCTATATACAGTATACTACTGTGTGGATATACTATGGGGGTGCTATATACAGTATACTACTGTGTGGAATATACCGCAGAGGTGCTATATACAGTGTACTGCTGTGTGGTATATACAGTATACTACTGTGTGGACTGTACCCTGGAGTGGTATATACTGTATACTACTGTGTGGACTGTACCGTGGGGTGGTATATACAGTATACTACTGTGTGAATTGTACCGTGGGGTGGTATATACAGTATACTACTGTGTGGGTATATGCTGTATACTACTGTGTGGACTGTACTGTGAGGTGGTATATACTGTATACTACTGTGTGGGTATACTGTGTGGTATATACTGTATACTACTGTGAGGAATATACTGTGGGGTCCCAATAAAGCAGAAAGTCTACAGAGGAATGGAGTCTTGCTCTCTTTTCTCAGTTCCCCTCCCAGGCTTTCTTTTCCAACTCCTGCAGAAAGTCGGGATGACACATTTATCACATTGGCATTATTCCCATGGCAACTGGCTGTGATAGCAGACTGACAGCTCTTTAGTGAGATCAAGGAGTGAAGGGGGAGCGAGTGCGGACTTTGAGTTTCCTCTTAAACCTCCCCGAAGCCTAAGCAGATGCAGGTGGGAAGGAAAATTCCCTAGAAATATCACACTTGACAACTCGATTCCCACTTGTAATTCCTTGCTGCTCTCGGGGGACCTTGTGTCCTCCCCCAGATATAACCAAGGCTTGCTCCCCAGAGGACAGAACACAGCTCTAGGAGGCAGAGGAAATTGTTTCTAGGAGGGACCCACATGCTGCCTTGTCAGGTCGAGAGGGCATTTTGGGGATCCCTAGACCACTCCAAGCCCAGAGGTGACCCAGCAAAAATGACCCAGTTTGAATCAAAGTCTGATCGAAGCCTTAAAACAAGAATGATAAAGTACTTGCCTTGCCAGCATCAGGACCTGGGTGCCATCCTCAAAATCCACTTTGTTTGTTTGTGTGTGTGTGGTGGGGGGGGTCGGACAGGGTTTCTCTGTGTAGCTTTGGAGCCTATCATGGAACTCACTCTGTAGACCAGGCTCACCTTGAACTCACAGAGATCTGCCTGACTCCCTAGGGCTGGGATTAAGGCGTGCCTCACCACAGTCCCACCAGAGTTCACATTTTTAAAAAGGCCAGATATAATGCACACACTTGTAAGCCCCACACTCAGAGACTGGACACAGGCAGGTTTCCAGGGCTCACTGGCTGGCTGGTGTGTGATTCCTCCTCCATATATACCTATGAACATGAACTGTGTACCTTTTACTATTTAAAAAATATTTAATATGGCTATGTATGTGTGCATGTGTGTCTGAGTGAGTATGCACTTGTGTGGGTGTGTGTGGCCAGAAAGACTGCAGCTGGAGTTACAGGCAGCTGTGAGCACCCCGTGTGAGCGCTAGGATGCAGGTTTGTCTTCTGGAAGAGTGTCAGTGCACACAACAGCTGAGCCATCTCTCCAGCTCCACACGCAGGGTTTACATGATGATGACATCACACAACATATCCTTCATCCGTGGGATAAACACCCACATCAGCGATTCAGACGGGAACATGAGAGGGAACCCTACCGCCCTTCAGAAGGGGAACCTGAGCTGGTCTGCTCCTGGAGACTCAGAAGATCGGCCAGAAAGTGGTCCCTGACTACAGAGCCTGGGAAGCGTGTGCTCTCAGCAGATGAGCACGAGAAAGTCCTTTCCCACACTGTAACCTCCCTGAGGCTCACCAGTTTTATTTATGACTGCCAATCTTGTAACAATTGCTGCTTGTTCAAGGTCACCCAGATGGACACACTGGACAGAAACAGGTTCTGAGCCCCAGTCTTGGGGCCAGGGTGTAACTCTGGATTCTTGGCTCTGCTCTGCACGCAGCATCTACTGCAGCATGCATTTGTTGCCCTAACAATAGCATGGAAGTATCTTTTGACATGCTAACTGTTCCTTCAATCTGTATAGGTTTTCATCTACCTTTTCTGTACTAACTACAAAGTTGTTAGCATGTATGTCTATGTTGTATGTGTATATACACATGTGTGCATGTGTCTCTTTGTGTGCATGCATGTGTGTGTGTGTGTGCATGTGGAGATCAGAATTTGATATAAGAAATCTTCCTCGGTTGTTTTCCACCTTGTTTTTAATCTTTAAATTAAATTATTTCAATTGTGCATACGTGCACGTGCTCAATGATCATGGAAGTATGAAGAAGGTATAAGAATTTGAGTTACAGGAAGTGGTAAGCCCAACATGGGTGCAAGAGAAAGGATCTTACTGAACCTGGAGCTCACTGACAGGTTAGCCTGGCAGGCCAGTGAGCCCTAGGGATCCTCCTGTGTCCACCTCCCCAGCACTGAGATAAGAAGTGGGGCCACCATAGTTTGCTGGTTTTGTTGTTTTCTATCCTCCTTCCCTCCCTCCCTCCTTTCCTCCCTCTCTCCTCCTCTTTCTCTCACCCTTCCTTCCTATTTTAAAGTGTGCTAGGGACTGAGCTCAGGCTTTTACTCAACAAACACTTTACCCATCACCTCTCCGAGTCCTGAAGATCTCTTCAGGCAGGCTAGCAACCTTTCATGTGTCGTGTAACACACCTAACACACGTACTCATGGTTTGCCCTTTGACCTTTAGGGCTGTGTCTCATTTAGGGTTTACACTGCTGTGATGAAGACTGTGACCATAAGCAAATTGGGGAGAGAAGGAGTTATTTCGGCTTATTAAAGTTTCACATCACAGCCCATCATGAGGGACGCCACGGCAGGAACTCAAGCAGGGCAGGAACCGGAGCCGAGAGCTGAAGCAGACATGGAGGAGGCATGCTGCCTACTGGCTTGCTCTGTCTGCTTTCTCTGCACCCAGGACCAGCAGTCGGGGGTGACACCATTCACACTGAGCTGGGCCTCCCACATCAGCTCTCAGTAAGAAAATGCATCTCAAGCTTGCCCGCAGGCCAGCCTGCTGAGGGTGCTTTCTCACTTGAGGCTCTTGCTTCCCCGAATGACTTTAACTGCGTGTCAAGTTGACACAAAACTAGCTAGCATAGTCCCTTTGCTCTTTATTCTCGGCGTCATGGCGTCCTCTCCTGTAAGGTTGTGAACTAATGTTTTTCTTAGATGACAAGACGGCTCAACTGGTGAAGACAAGTGAAGTCCTAAGTTCCACTCCGGGGGACCACGTGGTGGGAGGGGAGAGCCAGCTTTCACAGGCTCTCCTCTGACCTCCATGTGCTCACCACAGTGCATGTCATCAGGCCCCCACACATCATACAAAGATGCACACAAAAAATAAGTAAAAAAGTCTTTTCGAGACAGGGTCTCGCTATGTAGCTCTGGCTGTCCTGAAACTCACTCTGTAGACCAGGCTGGTCACCAACTCACCGAGATCCACCTGCCTCTGCCTCCCAAGTGTTTGAATTAAAGGCGTGTGTCACCACACCCAGAAAGTAAAAATACTTTAATTTTACTTTTATATTGTAACAATTCATCTCGAATTTTTTGTTAAATAGAGAGAGAGTTAGAGATTTGAAATTTGTTTCCTAGAAACTCACATAGTTTTTGGCTAATTCATTTCTTCCCTGTTTATTGTGAGATGCCAACTTTATTACCTCATAGTCTGGTTATAGTTTGCATTGGATTTTACACTGTTTTACTGAGTTACCTGTCCAGTCCCACCTCAACACCAGTCTGTGATGTTCATTTCAGTGTAGGTTTTCAAAGCCAGCCAGGCTTCCTTGCGTTCTAGAAGTCTCAATCAGACAAGTGCTACCTGCTATAAAAGCAGCATTTGACACATCAAGCGTCAAGTTAAAAAAATCATTTCTCACTGACATAAAATAAACATTCAATACCTATTTGAAGGATTACTTTTTTCCAAATAGCAAAAAACATTTATTTATTACTTATTCATTTACAGGCAGGCTCTCAGCAGATAGTCCAGATTGGTCTGGACCTTGCTATGTAACCCAGGATGCCCTGAAATGCACGGCCCCCAGCCTCAGCCTCCCTGTGCCAGGATTAAAGGCACACACCACCATACCCAGAAAGAGGTCACTGTAATTGTCCCAAATCTGATTTTACTTCCAGGGAACTTGATCATGGATGAAGTTACAGAAAATAATATAAGTATCAGAGAATACAATTCCTGTGCACAATTCACAGGGACAGAAAAATGTTTTTGAATCTCAAGTAACAATAAATCTACTGTATTCATAATATGAACAGGCGCTAATTGTTGCAAATTGTGTAGACTTAATACAGAGATCAGATTTATGATTTCATAACCTGCCATTTATTTACGTGCGTGTGTGTGCACGTGTGTGTGTTTGTGCGTATGCAAGACTTCACAGACGCAAGAGTCTGTGTGTGCAGAGGCCAAAAGACGACATCAGTAGTCCTGATTAGCACCTTATTCCCTTGAGGCAGCATCTCTCACCAAACATGTATCTAAGTTGGCAGCCAGCAAGCCCTAGAGACCTTCCCAGCTCCATCTCCCTCTCTGCTGTGGTTACGGGTACATATATGACCACACTCTTTTTTTTACAGGGGTCTTGGGAATCAAATTCAGGTTCTTACGCTTGCACAGCAAGCTCGCCTACCTACTGAGCAATCTCCCCAGCCCTTTGACCTATTATTTTAAATCCTATTTTGAGGGAAAGACCACTGCCAGGAATTCACATAAACCACGTGAATCCTTTAAGGTGAATTCCTGCCATGTGGTGGAAGTGACTTAACAGAAACTGTTGTCCAAAACAACAACGAAACCATACGGCCTCCCAGTGTGGCCCTCACTGCCCATGCCTCATACCCACTGTACCAGGGGACTTCTGGAGGAAGCGGGCATTGGGACGCTATCCTGCTCTCTCACCACAGAGGTGTCACAGGCAGCATGTGCCTTCTGCTCAGAACTCCTGCCCCTACTCATGCACATACTGATGGCTAAGTAGAAGAACACTGACACCTAATGGCCAGGAGATGGGCCACACAGCATTTCTCTCAAGTAGAACTGAACGCACATTCTAGGTCGAAAGGCTAAACCAGGTAATTTCCCCACTGTACACACCAGGCTTATAGTCTAAATTCCACAGCTTGCGCACTGAGAGTCTTGAGTGAGTATCCGAAGTTGCACTGCGCGTTGTACAAACAACATCTCATTTCATTATTCTACATTAGTTCCACCAGGTCCATTTCTCTCCAACAGCGCTGATGACAGTCGGCAGTTACTGTACTAATAGCCTGCCAATCATTTAAAATGACCCTCACCAGAGTTCCGAGCGAACCTGAAAAGAACCATTT
The DNA here is from genome assembly GCA_025134845.1 of Neodon shergylaensis. Taxonomy (NCBI): domain Eukaryota; kingdom Metazoa; phylum Chordata; class Mammalia; order Rodentia; family Cricetidae; genus Neodon; species Neodon shergylaensis. The sequence goes on along the minus strand of JABTXL010021306.1, from coordinate 7,931,524 downwards.
GCGTTCTGCACACATGCAGACAAATTGCAGTGCCCTCGCCTCGGTCAAACGATCAGAGCGCAGCTCTCTCAGCACGGGGGCGGGGAGGTTGCTTTGGGAAGATTTTCCAGATTCTATCATCCTCATACACAGGCCAGGAAACCCGGTGCCCTCCCTCCACCCCAGTCGGTCTCACCTATCCCCGAGTCCTTCAGCGTTCTGTCTTCCTTCAGTAGGAGTGTGTCGTCGTCCTCCAAACCCAACACCAGCTCATTCGTCTAGAGAGAGAGAATCCCCACTTGGTCAGCACACTCGGCCAAGATGTCCTGAAGACCTGAGAGTGGTACTTGGAGGAGCTGAGAAACAGCTCAGTCAGCAAAGTGTTCAAGTACAAGGGCCTGTGTTTGGAACCCCGTGCCATGTAATCCCAGGGATGGGGAGGTAGAGACAGGAGGATCCCTAGCTCACTGGACAGCCAGCCTAATCAAACAGCAAGTCCCAGGCGCAATGAGAGATCCTGTCTCAAGAAGGAATGCAGATGGGGCTGGAGAGATGGCCCAGGAGTCAGAGCTTGCTGCGCTCTCGTGAAGACTGGAGTTTAGATCCCAGCACCATGTCAGGCAGCTCACAAAAGCAATAACTCTAGCTCCAAAGGATCCAAGACTCTCTTCTGGACTCTACGGCCACCCTCCCGCACACTCACATGGACACACACAAATAACTAAGAAAGAAATAGTTTAAAAAGTAAAGTGGACAACAATAGAGGAAGACATCCAACACCAACGTCCAGCTTCCATATTGCATGCACCCAGCATGTACATGTGTACACACCCATGAACATGCACATACCACACACACACACACACACACACACACACACTAATCTAAGTCATGTGACATTCTACTGTGGTAAGGAGACAACAGAGGATACAGAATATAGACCGACTAAGTGCCAGCCCTGTAAGCTACACTGCAGACAGTGCTACAAACAGGCTTTGGAAACAAGCTGGGGTTCTAACACGGGTTCCCTGGGTGCCCAGTTTTGTGCACTCAACACTGTAAACTTCCACAACCTTCAGTTACCTTGCAGCTACAGCAGGGGAATTGAGTGCAGCTTCCCCCTTTTCCTAGTGTTAAGGAGGATGCGCGATGGCCCGTCCAGACCCTCAGTACTGAGTGCACCCTCTATGTCTGCTGTCACCATGTTGCAAGAACCTGCAAAGAATTGCAAAAATGCAGGCCCGGGGCATGTGGCTCATCAGAGACGGAACTGAGGACACATTCTTGACAATGTGACATCTGAGAGAAGCGATGCGGCCTTAAGTGGCCCCAAGGGCACGTATCTAAAAACCATGCCCAAGCAGACAAGGATTTCAGCCTGTGTCTCATTTGCTGGTGTATTTCTAAGTGATTTGGAGAGGTGGTGAATTCTGTTCTCCAGTGATATCGGCAAATCTGGATGGACATCACTGGAGACAATCTGGAGTCGCTGTCTCCCCTGACTAACACCTGGAAGTTACTGCAGATGGGGCGCACAGTCCCACAGCCAATCAGAATTCAGCTGTTTAGTATTCTATTCTAGTTCCATGTATGTGTTGTGTGTGCATGTGAGTGCATGGGTACGTGTGTAATGGAGGCCAGGAGTCACTGCTGGGTGGCTTGCTCAATCTCCACTCCACTGTATTTTTTACAACAGGGTCTCTAGTAGTTTGAAAGAAAATAGCTCCCAAATGGGAGTGGCACTATCAGGAGGTGTGGCTTTGCTGGAGTGGGTGCTGCCTTGCTGGAAGAAGTGTGTCACTGTGGGAGCGGGCTTCTGCTCAGTTCACTTGCTCACCAGCACCATGTCTGCCTGCACTGCACCATGCCATGTCCCACCACAATGACAATGAACTGAGAATGGCTGTGGTCATGGTGTCTCTTCACAGCAGTAGAAACCCCAAGACAAGGTTCTTCACTGACCCTAGAACTCACTGATTAGTTGGACTAGTTGGCATGAGCCCTGGGGACTGCCTATCTCTGCCTCCCAGGGCTGACGACAGTGCTTGTCATGACACCGAGCTTTTTACGTGAGTTCCGGGGACCTGAGCCCCAGTCCTCACACTTGCCAGGCAAACACTTTACAGATGAAAGCACTGCCCAAGCCCAGCCTGCCCTGTTTCTAGAATATACGTGAGACAGACTCAACAGAAAGGTCTCCCCACTGCCCAACAGAGGCCCACAAGTCAGAGACCATGTTCCATGGATCATGAACTTCACTCAGTACCGACGAGGGCCCCGAACTCCAGAGTACAATCACTGAAAAAAATTCAATGCTTCCTTTAAAAGTTCTTTTAGAACACAGAATCGAAATACAAAATTCTCCAAGAATATAGAGAATGAAATTGTGAAATCTCCTACCCCTATGCCCCAGCTACTGAGCTGTCCTCTGTAGAAACTGCACCTGGCCATGTGTGCTTCCTGACACCAACGCTGTATGTCACACACGTAGAGATGTGCAAATACAAACGTACCATGTGTGCTTCCTGACAACAACAATGTATGTCACAC
>JABTXL010021306.1:7851844-7928985 GCA_025134845.1 Neodon shergylaensis | reverse complement strand
ATGTATGTCACACACGTGGAGATGTGCAAACACAAACGTACCATGTGCTGTCTTCCAAAGTCTTACATTTTTTCTCTCTTAAAAATATGGCTGTAGGGCAGGATAGATGGCTCACTGAGTAAGAGCATGTTCTGTGCAAGCCTGAGGACTCAAGTTCAAATCCCCAGTGCCTTCAAAAAGCTGAGGGTGCCTGTGACTTCAGTGCTATATGGAGGGTAGCCAGGAGTTGCTGGGGCTTACTGGCTGCCAGCCGAATTCTTGGCTCGGTGAGAGATCCTGTGTCAGGGGAGTGTGGTGGAGAGCGACAGAGCAGGAGACCCAACACCCTCCTCCGGCCACTGCACATACACACATGCACACAGGGGTGCTGAGTTCCAGCATCCGTGGCTCTGCTTATTATAAATGCCATGCTTCCCGTCCATTTAGGATTATGTCCTAAAACACAGGATAGAAGATAAGAAATAAATAAATAACTCTCTCTTAAGCCACTGTTGTCAGGTATTCTGCCCCAGCAGAGAGAAAAGTAACTAATAAAACATAAAACAAAACCATACCTTGCCTTCCCTACTGTTTAGAAATCAGAATGAAAACACTCCATGGACAAAGCCTGTGGGCAGACTGTGGTGGAGCATCCTGGTACCCATAAAAGGAGCAGGTGCTGCACTGCAGCCTCAGACTTCAATGTGTCAGCCCAATATTTTAAGACACTGTCAAATTTTCATATGCAATAAATGTCACTAAGTCCCTAACCTAAAGCCGACTGACACTCTCAGCCATTTGCTCTGTGTCGCCTGTGACACACATTCATCTGAAAGCTTGAGTTTACAACTGTGCCAACAACCTGAAAAAGAAATCAATTCATCAATAAATACCTCACTCAAAACTTGTTAGGGAGAGCCAGTGAGACGGCTCAGAAGGAAAGGCACCTGAGGCCCAGCCCGAAGACCTAGATCTTGTAACCAACACGGCAGGAGGAGAGAACAGACTCTTGGGAGTTGCCCTCTGACCTTCACACATGCACCACAGCATGTACAGACCCCCCCACACATGTAATAAATAAATGAAATGCAATAAAGATTTTAAAAATTATAACAGTTCCTATGACTGAGACATTACACTAGGTGCCAAGATATGAAGAGACATGAATAAAAAGGTATAACCCCTCAGGGATGGGACGTGGCCCAGCCAGTAAAGTGTCTGCCACACAAGTGTGAGGACCTGAGTTCAAAAGCTGGCCATGAGGGTGTAATCCCAGTGTTGGCAACGTGCAGAAAAGATGGGGCTAAGTTAGCCAGGGTAGCTAAACAATAAGACCCAGGTTCAATGAGAGATCCTGTCTAAAAGATAAGGTGGAAGCCAGGCATGGTGGCATATGGCTTAAATTCCAGCCTCTCAAGACACAGGCTGGCAGATCTCAGTGAGTTTGAGACCAGCCTGGTCTACATAGCACAATGAGTTCCAGGCCATGCAGACCTACGTAGGGAGACCCTGACTCAGAAAACAATAAAAAGTGGAGAGCAACTGAGGAAGTCATTCAGTGTTGACCCCTGGTCTTTACAAGCATGAGCACACCTATCTCCAAACACACATGTACAGATGCACAGATACACACAAACACACACATACCACACAGGTGTGTCCCTTATCCTTGAGCAGTTATGTAAGAGTGAGCTGATATTTTCAATGAGGAGTCTATGAAGGCCACGGAGACTTAGGAGAAAAGACGCTGCCATCCTGTCTGAGAAGGACACCTTTGGCGGCAGCATCATCCAAACTTCACATGAATTCAAGAACATATGAACAAAAACACAGAACACATAAACACACAGCTCTCTTAAGGTCAGAGACACCTTGGAAGTGTGGGCTGTGCCTCTGTGGAAGTATCCATCAGGGCTCTTGTGGCCTGCGCCCATACACAGAGGACCAGAGTTCGCTTCTGGGCCTTTGTTTCTGGTACAGAATTAGAAAGAGATTCGGTTTCCAGATGTCAAGTGGATTCTTTTTTAAAAAAAAATATTTATTTATTATGCATACAATATTCTGTCTGTGTATATGCTTGCAGGCCAGAAGAGGGCACCAGACCCCTTTATAGATGGTTGTGAGCCACCATGTGGTTGCTGGGAATTGAACTCAGGACCTTTGGAAGAGCAGGCAATGCCCTTAACCTCAGAGAGCCATCTCTTCAGCCCCATCAAGTGGATTCTTTACACAAGCTGGGTCTTTACCACATTTATGTCCATTCTGAATAAATGTGTGGGAGTTCCCCCCCCACATTTTTTTGTTTTTTGTTTTTAATTTTGTTTTGTTTTGTTGAGAACAGGTCTCTCTATATGCTCCCAGTTGTCCTAGAACTTGCTTTGTACACGAGGCTGGCGTTGTGGGACTTTCTGTACACTGTTAAGATGTGCCTCTGCCCATGGTGCCTTTTGATTGGTTTAATAAAGAGCTGAATGGAGACAGCAAGGTAGGAGAGACTAGGCGGGACTTCCAGGGACAGAGAGAAGCTCTGGATGAATCTAGGCACTCAAGAGACACCAGCAAGACATGAAGAGTAGACGTACAGAGTGGAAGAGAGGTAAACAGCCACGTGGCAGAAGGTAGATGAATAGAAACATGGTAACTTAAGTTATGGAGCTAAGTGGGAATACGCCTAGACTAAAGGCCAAGCTTTTGTAATTATAATTTTATAGTAATTATAATTTTATAATCTGTGTCATGATTGGGGAGCTGGCAGTCCCAAAGAAAGTCTGATGAGAAAGTTTGCTACAGGCTGGCCTTGAACTCACTGAGATCCCTTTGCCTGTGCCTCCCAAGTGCTGGGATTAAAGGCATGCGCCACCATGTCTGGCTATTTCACACTTTATTTTAAAGATATGTTAGTAACAAGTACACATGACTTAGCTTTTTAAATCTTTAAATTACATTTTATTTATTGTATGTATGATGTGTGGGTGTGCATCCCACAGCAGCGGTCAAAGGACAACTTCCACCATGTAGATCCCGGGGATTGAATTCAGGTAGTCAGGCTTGGCAACAGGTGCCTTACCCTCAACAATCTTGCTGGCCCTGAGCTGGCTTTTGTATGTGTGTGGGATACGTGCACAAACATGTATTTGTATGTGTGCATGTAAATGCCAGATGTCCGTATCAGCTACTGTCTTCAATTGCTCTCTGCTATTCCTGTTGTTGTCGTTTCTTTCTTTGAGCCTTCATGGAGACTCCTCAGGTCCACATAGAAAAGACAGACCTGGTCGCCGGTTAAGACAACCTAGTCAGAAAACACTGATGCCAGGAGCTACGGCTGCAGCTGAAGCTGGGACTCTGGCCGGCAGCAGTATGAAACAGAGGGAGAAGCGGTGTCCTGTTCTTCCTGCTTATCCACTTCAGCAGAACTCACAACCCTTCTCTAGAGCCGCTATGTCCTCATGGACTTACAAAAGTCTCCTTCCACCACGCCCTCATTCACACGCTCGTGAGCAAAGCACACTTGGCATCCATGAAGTCAAACCTGTGACCCAGGCCAGTCTGGGCCTTGGCACTGTATGTGGTGCTGCTCAGCCTTCACACAGATCACCGTACCTCGTTCAGGTCTCCACCAGCTAGCACGGTGGAAGCTTGGTAATTAAAGCCAACCTTCAAGACAGCAGGTCACAGTCCACACGCAAAATGCTGGTTCACCTTGGTCTCTGCGACAGTGTCTTCCTGAACCTGGAGCTCACCAATTCAGCTAGGCTGACCTGGATCAAGGGACCCTTCTGTCTCCACCTTCCCAGTGCTGGGATTACAGGTGTACACCATGGCATCTGGCTTTCACCTGGGCACTGGGGAACCAAACTCAGTCCCCATGCCTGTAAAGTAAACACTATTGACTGAGCCACCTCCCAGCCCCTACCTTTTTTTTTCTTCTAATGGGAAAGGAAGGCTGTAGAAAGCAATCCTCCAAAAACTAAATCCTAGAATAGGAGAGATTTTAAACACACACGTCTATTTGCTTACTCCTGCTTTTAGCAACACTGGTGAAGCTGGTATAGCAGAAACCCCACCCATCAGAAACCCCACCCATCAGAAACTCTGCCCATCATATGCCCCACCCACCAGAAACTCTGCCCATCAGAAACTCCACCCATCAGAAGCCCCACCCATCAGAAACTCTGCCCATCAGATACCCCACCTACTAGATGCCCGCCCACCAGAAACCCCGCCCATCGAAAAACCACACCCACATGATGCTCCACCCACAAGGAACTCCGCCCACCTGATGCCCCACCCATCAGAAACTGCCCATCATATGCCTACCCATCAGAAACCCCACCCATCAGAAACCTCACCCATCAGATGCCCCACCCATGACACACCTTTGCTTTGTGAGCTTGATGAAGAATCTTTAGTGTATCTGAAAGAAAAAACAAACAAGTTCTTTGTTCACACAGATTTATCTAAAACCTCTGTTGTAATTATTAGACACAGAAACTGGAAAAACTGAAAGCCTTTCTTTACAAACATATCTACTTAAAATCTGTCCTACTTTAAAAGAAAATGCACTTTAGCAAATTATGCAAAGTATAGGAGGTCAGACGTGGAGCTCCGTGGTGGACTGCTCACATATGCAGATCCTGGAAGGAAAAGGGGGGGACCATGGGGAGAAATGGGAGAGGAGGGAAAGGAAAAGAGAGGGAGAAAGAGGCAGAGGGAGAGAGAGAGATACACAAAGATACTTTAAATCGATAACCTTTTGACATTGAATGACATGAACACTTCATTGGAGATCCTGGAAGGAAGAAGGGGGAAACACGGGGAGAAATGGGAGAGGAGGAAAAGGAAAAGAGAGGAAAAGAGAGGTAGAAAGAGGCAGAGGGAGGGAGAGAGATACACAAAGATACTTTAAATCGATAACCTTTTGACATTCATACTGTTTTAAGTCAGGGTCACTGTCGCACTGGCTTCACGAGGCCTGTGGGTCAGGCGTGCCCATGGAGGTTCCAAGCTTAGGCCTTTCACATGCGACAATGGAGCAGTGGAACCGGAAGTCTGAACAGCAAACACAAAACTCCATTATCTCTTCTAGAGTCACTAAAAGCTAAGAGTAAACAATCCAAATATATATATAAATATTAAATGAAGACACAAGTGACAGCCAGGCATTGTGAGGGCCACAGAGTTGTGAGCCTGTTCCACCTGACTGGAAGCCAAGAGTCTGAGTTTATTTTTCCTCTCAAAGTTGTTGACAACAGCCAAGTGGTGGTGGCGCACGCCTTTAATCCCAGCACTCGGGAGGCAGAGGCAGGCGGATCTCTGTGAGTTCGAGGCCAGCCTGGTCTACAAGAGCTAGTTCCAGGACAGGAACCAAAAGCTACAGAGAAACCCTGTCTCGAAAACCAAAAAAAAAAAAAAAAAAAAAAAGTTGTTGACAACAGGTGTGTGGTTACAAACGAGAGTTTCTGACCTAGGGTGTGGTTAATTAGTATTTCAGGTATAGAGATGGAGTTGCTCCACTTGGACCAAAGGCTGGAGAATTCAAGTCTATTTCTTATATCATGTTAACAAAGTCTGTCGCCTCCCTCTCCCCTCTCAGAGTAAAATATGGAAGCGTGTGGAAGATAAACGAGGCAGAATGTCCCCCCTGATACTGCTCTGTGTTTCTCTCTCTTATTTCTCTTATATCTCTGTTCCTTTTGTTTAATAATTCTAACTCTCATGCTCCTACCCTGGAACATTCGAGTTTTGTCGAAGCTGGTCTTCAACAAGGGATGGTGGCATACATCTTTAATCTCTGCATTCAGGAGACAGAGACAGACGGATCTCTATGAGTTCCCAGCCAGTTTGATCTACAAAGCAAGTTCTGGTCAAGGCTGCATGGTGGAACCCTATCTTTAAAAAAAACAAAACAAAACAAAAAAAAAAAAATACAAGTGAAAAGTGGCTTAAAAAAATCACTATTCCTTTGAGGCAGTTATAAGGCCTTCAGGTCAAATAACTGGGCTGAAAGAGTGCTGTTACCTTCAGAGTTCAAACATTATCTAGGCTCAGTAGTCATGTGAGCATGCCAATGCCCAAAGACCATCAATATCTGTTATTCTTTTTGTGTGTACATGTGTGTGTATGGTATGTATGTATGGGTGCATATATGTATACATGCATGTATGCACATGTCTGTATGTGTGCACAAGCATATGCATGTATGCATGCACATGTGTGTATGAGTGCATGCACATGTGTGTATGAGTGCATGCACATGCTTGTAAATAGCATGCATGTTGTACGTGCATGAACAAGGAGGTCAGAGGTTGATGTCAGGTGTCTTCCCCTATTGCTCTCTACCCAGTATTTAGAGACAGTCTTTCTCTGAACCTGTAAGTGTTGGAGCTCAGATGGAAAAGTATTTTGGCAGTCCGGAGCCAAGGAATACCACAAAGTCACTGTAAGTTTTGCAGCTTACAGCTCTGCTCCAGGGAAATGTTTCCTCCGTGCAAATGTAACAACCCTGCTCCAGCCAGTGAGGGAGTGGGCGTCCCCAGTGAAGTTGTTACAGCTCTGCTCAGAGCCAGAGAAGTGATACAGCGGGGCTTGGCTAGGTGAAAATTTCCCCATCAAAAGTGTTACAATTCTGCGCCACTTCAGAAATTTCTACACACATTTCTAATACAGCTGGGCTCTCTCAGGCAAAAATATCATACCACACAACAAACCTCATTCAAGATTTATTGGGAGGGAACAGTCCAGGAGGGTGGTTGCCTCTAGCGGGAGAAGCAGCAGCAAATGAAGCAAAGTACAGAGCTTAGATAGGCTTTCTTGGAGGGGGGTGGAGAGGAGCTTTCCCAGAGTGGCTTGGGATTGGTGGGATTCCATGCTGGAGGTGGGGGATATGGTGGATATGCAGGATTCTGCAGTCTGACTCTAGGGCAAGCTCAGGGACTGGTAGGGTTTCAAGACTTGGTCTTGGGTCAGGTCAAGGTCAGGGTGTTTTTCCTCATCCTCCCCCCCCCCCACAGAACCTGGAATTCATATAGTCCGCTCAGATCTTCCCATTTCTGCCTTGTCAGCATTAGCATTTCAGATGTGTGCCACCATGTTCACCTTATTATGTGGGTGCTGGGGGTCAAACTCAGACAGTTTGGCTTGTGAGACAAACACTTTACCCAGAGCCTACTCCATCTGAACCCAGCTCCACTCTGTAGCTACTTGTGCTGAAACTAGGCCATACTGAACTTTTGCCACAGACTATTCCTCTCCACCCGATGAACCTCGAACGCTGAATTCTCTGCTATCTGCATGTGGCTGAAGACGCGATCTCTTCCTGACCAGGCACCTGCTGGCGTGCTTCCCCACCATTATTACTCTCCATCCGGAACCACCGTGCATATAAGCTCTTACATTTAAAAACATTTACCCACCCCTCCAACTCTAAGATAACCAGTCCCTAGTTATACAGCAGACACAAGTATTCCGCATACTTGAATTCTAAAAGTTTCTGATTCTCTACTTCACTTTCTAAACCATCTAATTACTGTATTATGATCACAGTGTATAGCTCTATCTGAATAAGCTCTCAACAGTACACTAAGTTCTATTCTACTGGCTATGCTGTAATAAAGAATCTGTAACACTAAATTCCATTCTACTAGGTACACTGTGAAAAAGAATCTGTCTGAAAAGCAGGATCTATAGCACACCTCAGCGTAGCTAGGTCATCATAAAGTCTGTCACTCAGTGAAGAATGGCACAGTACAAGGGCACTTGTGGCTCTTCTGCCTTTCTCAGGCACCAAGCTGGGACATGGTGTACATAGACACTCATTGCCTTAGTTAGGTTCTATTGCTATGAAGAGACACCATGACTACGGCAACCCTTATAAATGAAAACATTTAACTGGGGTGGCTCACTTGGTACTGGAGGAACAGCTGAGAGTCCTACATCTTGCAGGCAACAGGAAGTCGACTGACTCACTGGGTGGTATTCCAAGCATAGGAAACTTCAAAGGCTGCCCCCCAGTGACACACTTCCTCTAACAAGGCCACGCCTCCTAATAGTGCCACCCTTTAGGGGCCATTTTCTTTTAAACCACCACACTCTTTACACTGTGAATTATTCACTATCTTCAACGGTCGGGTTGGGGAGAGTAAAGAGCTGGCTGTCCAAGCAAGAGAACCTGAGGCCCATCCCCAGAACCCATGTCAAAAAGACAGGTTTCGTGGCACACATCTGTAATCCCAGCCCTGGGGTGGAGAACAGTGGAGCCCTGGAGCTCACTGGCCGGCCAGGTCCAGCCATGTGGGTTCAGTGAGAGATCCTGTCTCAAATAAATAAACAAGGCAGATGGTACTAGAGGAAAATACCAGATGTCAACACACATTTGCATATATGTACACTCCCCCACACATATGTGCACCTACAAATACATACACAAGCATACAAGAGAGAAAGAAGATCCCCATGGAACTGGAGTTAAGGATGGCTGTGAGCAGTCATGTCTGTGCTGGGAATTCTCTAACTCCTGAGAAATCCTTCCAGACCCTCATGTGAGGCAAATGCTCCAGCAGGCTCAACAAACCTACAATAGGGGAAGCTACCTTTTCTCAGCAGGACAAAAACACCGTGAGCTGAAATTTTCACCCAGACTTTTCTCTTCAACTGAAATTGGCAAAACCAAAGTAAAGAAAAACTGTCACTTCCTCTACAGTGAGAATATCACTCATTCTGACTTTGGGATGGTTTGTTTGATTGTTGATTTTGCCTGGTTTTGATTTTTGTTTGTTTGTCTGTTTTTTTTTTTTTCTTTTTTTTTTTTTTGGTTTTTCGAGACAGGGTTTCTCTGTGGCTTTGGAGCCTGTCCTGGAACTAGCTCTGTAGACCAGGCTGGTCTCGAACTCACAGAGATCCGCCTGCCTCTGCCTCCCGAGTGCTGGGATTAAAGGCGTGCGCCACCATCGCCCGGCTGTTTGTCTGTTTTTAACAGGGTCTCAAGTTGCCCAGGCTGGTTTTGAACTTGCTATGTGGTCCTTCTGCTTCTAGCTCCCCAAATGCTGGGTTACAGACATGCTTATTTTGACTTCTTTTAAAAAAAAAAAAACTCACAAACCACTTTATTAACAAAAATATTTCCTTAATAAAAACTCCTTGAAAAGTGAGATTTTATAAACATATTATCCCAGGACTAGGGAGAAGGCTTGAGGGTGTGCACGGCTCTTTTGGAGGAACCCATGCTGGGTGGCTCACTATTACCTGTGACTTCACTCTGTGACTTCACTTCAGGAGAACCAAAGCTCTCCTCTGGCCTCCACAGGAACACACACACAGAGACAAACGTAAATAAAAATAAACCTTTAAAAACGTACACAAATGGGGCTGTGAAGAAGGCTCAGCCGTTAAGAGCATCTGCTGCTCTTGCAGAGGATTCAGGTTTGGTCCCAGCACACAGGTGCTGGCTCACAACTGTCAATAACCCCAGTTATGGGGGACCTGGCACCCTCTTCTGGTTTCTGTGGACACAGTTTACACATGGTAGACTTATATACAAACAGGCAAACATTCATATACATACATCACTACAACAGAAAATGGGGTTCTAAATGTTTAAAATTTTAAAAGTAGTAATGTATATTTGTAGAGTATTTAACATGCAAGCCCATGCATTTCATACTGCACCAAAAAACACACCAGGCTAGCTGGGTGTAGTGCCGCACACCTTTAATCCCAGCACTCAGGAAGCACAGACATGCAGATCTCTGTTTGGGGCCAGCCTGGTCTACATTGAGAGTTCCAGTTCAGCCCGGGCTACAGAGAGACTTGGTCTCAAAACAGACAAATGAACAAACAAACAATAAAATGTAAGGAACCACACACAAGGCTTAGCAGAGTATACAGAAGTCAGGATGATTACTGTGTCCAGATCCATGGTAGCTGAGTCCCTGGGACAAATGGCTCAACCTACAGCTCTAGACTGTGTGTCCAATGCAAGGTAGTTGTGTCCCCGGGACAAATGGCTGAACCAACAGCTGTAGATGCTAACTAAATAGGAGGAGGGTCTCAGAAACCAGACACTGCTGGCTGTAGGAGCGGACTCTTCACACAACAGCACAGAACCAATCAGCAGCAGAAGGGAAACCTACGCTGCCCCCCACTCCTCTCACACACTGCACAGTTCTGTGCACAAGTCAGACAAGTACCGGACGACCATGGCAGGAGAAGCTGGCACCAAGCCGTTCCTAAGTGAGACAAAGCAGCGGGTTGTTTCTCAGCCAGACCAGAGTCATCTGGATGACGACATATTTCTACCCCAATGAGACTCAGCAACCTAGAGTCTCTGATGGTTACACTATCTTCTTTATATTGTGTGTGTGTGTGTGTGTGAGAGAGAGAGAGAGAGAGAGAGAGAGAGAGAGAGAAGAGAGAGGAGGCCAGAGAAAGAGAACAATTTCAACTGTCCTTCTTTGGGAGCCATCCACCTTGTCACTTATTTATCTATTTACTTACTTATTTATTTTCAAGATAGAATTTCTCACCGGCCTAGAGCTCACTGGTTATGTTAGGCTGGTCTGGTCAGCAAGCCCCAAGAACACACCCGTCTCTACCTCCCCAGCTCTGGGACTATAAGTAGGTGCCATTTGTTATAAGCATGTTTTATGAGGGTTTTGGGGACCTCATACTTGTCCAGCAAGCACTTTACCAAATGCACCACTGACATCTCCCCAGCTCTGCTTTCTTGTTTTAAACGTTATCTTCTAAAAGAACTGACACCGCACACATGCCCCCACACGCAATATGAAAAAAGGGAAACTATCTGGAATTTGCAGGTGGATTCAAGCTTAAGATTTCGAGATTCTATTCAAAGCATTCTCCTTCAAAAGCTGTGAAAGCCACAATTGAGAAGTTTCATATTTACCTCAATTGTGCTTTTTATTCCTTTCTCTGCTTCAGTATTGAGTATGCAAATGCTTGAAGTCTCATAAATCAAAGTACTTTCCACTCAGTGCCTCTGCCTCCTGCCTGGCTGCCTCTGCGACCTCACAATTAGACGCCGGGTATTAAAATGCAGGCACACGTAGGTTGTGATTTCGAAAGATTGTAGGTCATTGGTTGCCCTATCAGATGGGAACGGAGCGAAAAGGCACTCCGGAAAATGACTTAAGGTGATGAAAAATTTACACTTTCAAATGTCTGTGCTAATTAGCAGAAATATTTATTAGCTGCATTGTAACTTCCAAGCAGGGTCTCAAATCCAAGTCTGCTCAGTGCCCTCTACTGAGATGAGGGACTGCATGGTCTCTACAACAGACAGTGGCTCACAGTGGCTTTGCGACTGTATTTTCACTCTTTATTGTACTTCATTTATTTTGTGTGTTTATGGATGTGCATACATGCGTGCCAAGGCAGAGGACAACTGGTGGATTTAGTTCTCTCTTTCCATCGTGTGGGTCCCAGAGATTGAACTCAGGTTGTCTGGAAGGGCAGCAGGTGCCTTTACTGAGTCATCTCACCAGCCTTTATCTATTTATTGACTTGTTTGTGAGATGGGGTCTCAAGTATCCCAGGCTGGCCTTGATAGCTTGCTTTATAGCTAAGGATGACTTTGAACTTCAGATTCTTGTCTCCGCCTCCCAGGTGCTCTGGAGCCACCCACTTTGCAGTAGTTGGGATCTCACTGGGGGCTCTGTGCATACAAAGGGAGGCACCCAAACAACTGCGCTCCACCCCCAGCTTCTTTCCGGGATATTTAGGTCACTAATTGCAGCATGCAAAACGAGCCTGTTTGGCTGGGTAGTGGTTGTGCACGCCTTTAATCCCAGCACTCAGAAGCACAGGCAATGGATCTCTGAGTTTGAGGCCAGCCTGGTGCACAGAGTTAGTTCCAGGACAGCTAGAGCAATTACACAGAGAAACCCTGTCTCTAAAAATCAAAAAACCAAAAGCCCCAAGCATGTTCAAGTCACTGACATTTCAAATGCTAAACCACTTCTTTTAAGACAAGGTCAGATGCAGCCCAGGTTGGCCTTGACCTTCATATGTAGTTGAGAATGACCTTCAACTTCAGATTCTCCTGTCTCACCTCCCAACTGCTGGATTACAGGTGTGCGCCAACACTCTGGATTACAAGTGTGCGCCAGCACGCAGGATTGCAGGTATCGCCAGCACGAAGGATTGCAGGTGTGTGCCAGCATGCTGGATTGCACGTGTGAGCCAGCATGCTGGATTGCAGGTGTGCACCAGCACGAAGGATTGCAGGTGTGTGCCAGCGTGCTGGATTACAGGTGTGCGCCAGCACTCTGGATTGCAGGTGTGCATGCAGGATTGCAGGTGTGCACCAGCACGAAGGATTGCAGGTGTGTGCCAGCGTGCTGGATTACAGGTGTGCGCCAGCACTCTGGATTGCAGGTGTGCATGCAGGATTGCAGGTGTGAGCCAGCGTGCTGGATTGCAGGTGTGAGCCAGCATGCTGGATTGCAGGTGTGCACCAGCACGCAGGATTGCAGGTGTGCACCAGCACACTTAGTTTCATTTGGCTCAGGAATGAAACCCAGGGCTTCCTGCAACTGTAAAATCTGATAATGGAGCCACATCCACAACCCTAAATGACTTCTTTAAATTCTTAGTCCCCTGCCATGTTTTCCTCTCTGATTACCTGGCAAAGAAACCTCATTTATAAACAGTTTTACCAAGCATGCTATTCCTCACAAGCATGCTACTCCCCTACACAATTACAATGGACTTCCATAGCATGCTATGACTCCTAAATTCCTTAACAAACTTTCAAATTGATATATGCGTTTATGTATACATACATATATATATAACATATATATTGCCAAAGACCCTCAAAAGCGTCTCTGATTCATATGCTAAGCAAACATTAATGATATAAATATAAAAGTGGCTCACATATGCATAACAGTCCAAGAGTGTATGTAGGTATCATATATATGTTAGTGCTGGGATCAACCGGGGTCTTGCCCATGCTAAGCAGATTCTTGACTAAGCTATGCCTCCTGCCCCTCCAAAGTATTTGAACACCACATTTAAATTCATGCCAACAAAAATAACTCTGTATCTTTTAAAATAGTATGAACAATTGGTTACCGTATTTGTAATTTCTGAGTGGCGGAGGCAGGCTGGTCCTCAAAGGGACATCTGCAAGAGAGAATGATGATTTTTCATTACAAAATATTCAGATAGGATGCCGGGTCTTTCAGTCCTGCTCTTTAAGAACCATGGGCCAGATTATTTCCCCTTTCCTTTCCTTAAGCAGGGTCTCACGTAGCCCAGGCTGTCCTTGAACTACATGTGTAGCCAACAACGATCTCGAACTCCTGATTCTCCTGCCTCCACCTCCTGAGTGCTGGGATAACAGGTGTTACCATGCCCAGTTTACAGCATGGAACTCAGGGCTGTATGCACGCTAGGCAGGCACACTCCGAACTGAGTGTTCTCCAACTACAGACTAGGCTAATTAAAAAAATTAGACAAAATGGAGCTAACGCAGCACTGAAGTCCAGCGCCACCTGCTATAAGGAAACCATCACTGAGACGCTCAGCTGGTAGCCTCTGCTCCAAGAAGTCAGAGGAACTATTGGAAGAATGATTGCTGGGAACGGTGAGAAGGCACAGTCAGAAAGAGTAGCTGCTTCACAGGCATGAGGATCTGGACTTGGGTCCCCAGACTCACAGAAAAACGTCAGAGGACAGTGGTTTACTTCTGCATCCCTGGCCCCGGGGGACGGAAGGATCCAGAAGGACCCCTGGAGACCAGCAGTCATCCTAGCCTAGTAAGTGAGTTTCAGCTTCCATGACAGACCTTTCCAAACAATGAAGATGGAGAATGAGCAAGGACAGACATTGGACATTGACCTCAGGCCTCCACACACGTGTGCTCTCCTAAATGTGCACCTGAACACGCATGTACATACATGAGATCCTGGGTTTCCATGCCAGTGCTACATAAACTGGGCATGGTGATACACATTTATAATCCTTTACTTGGGGAAGTTAGGGCAGGCAGTGGGTAAGTTCAAGGTCATCTTTGATTACACAGAAAAGTTTGAGTTAGCCTGGGCTACATGAGATCTTGTTTTTCTCAAGATTTATTTTTATTAATGCTTATTATGTGTGGGGGGTATACACACATGACTGCAGGTGACTTCAGAGGCCTGGGGGTTGGAGTCCCTGGAGCTGGAGTTTTAGGCAGTTGTGAACTACCCAACATGGGTACTGGGAGCCAAACTTGTGTCCTCTGGAAGAACAATAAGAGCCCTTAGCCTCTGAGCTGTCCCCCCCCCCCAGCAGTTTCTAAAAGACAGTACAGATAGTATGTAGGCTAGAAGGAAGGGAGGTGGGGAGAGGGAGGGAGGAGGAAAGGGGAATCCCTGTATTTAATGTTTTGCCGCTGATGGCAAATCAGAGGGTGTACTCCCCAAGAGTGATCAGGAGAAGAATTGGCTCTGATGTTACAGTTATGAGGAGACAGAGACGGAGCCGTGACCACCACACTTTCTCTGTGTCTCAGCTCCACTGCCGTGTCCACTGACAGCCCCGTGGGTACTAGCTCCGTGGATGTTGCTATAGCCATGCTGCTTGACCTAAAATATCTCCATTCTCTGCTAATTCATAAATCCCTGAAGATCAAAGCACCATGGGCTGTCTTCTCAAGTCGTGAGCACACAGAGAGAAAATAAATAAAATGTAATAAAAATGAGAAAATGACTTGAAAGTAACTGTAGAACTGTTTGCAGTTCAAACTTTGAATATGTTTTTTTATTTGAGGGATGACTTTCCAAATGCAGGCTACTCTCTAATTGGCACTGGGAGGGTGACCAGAACATGTTACCCCAATATATGCCTACCTGCCACAAGGACTGTTTGGAGCTAAAAGCTGATGTCTAGTGCTCTCTCCTTCCCTGCTTGTCTAAGACAGCCTACAAACAGGCTTTCTTCCAGAGCGGCCTTAGAAAACTGTTGTGCCCCCATCAGCCTGCAGGGGGCATCAGAGTGTACCATACCGGAAAACTCCAGCAACCAGGCCTTCTCTACTCCCCTGTCCACAAGATTCCACCCCTAAGCATCCAAATCCTCTTCCTTGTCTGGGCACTTCTCTGGGATTTTTTTCATCCCTGGGGATCCCACATTTATGACGTGCACCTAGCCATAAGCTCCTGCTGGGTTTTCTCTTGTTCACCCGTCTCTTTCAACTGAGAACTTATGACGCTGGAGCTGGGGAGATGGCTCAGCAGGTAAAGCACTTGCTTGCCCTTGCCATGCGAGTGTGAAGACTTGATTGATTCCCCAGAGACCACATCAGCGCAGGCATGGTAGTAAGTGACTGCAATCCCACAACCACAGGCCAATGAAAGGCAGAGAATTGCCAGATGCAAGAAACAAAAGACCCTGTCTCAAATGAGATGGAAGGTGAAGAATGACACGCAGTTGTCCCGACCTCCATATGTGCTGTGTGACACATGAGTGTGTGTGGTGCATGCTTGCACATAGGCACACATCATACATAAGTTTTTAAAAGAACTTATGAGTGAGGAAAAGTTAGTTTTCTCCCCTATAACATTATCTTTTAGTATGAAATATCAATATTCCCCTAATAATTAAGAACAACAAATCTAGTGGCACATGCCTTTAATCCCAGCACTTGGAAGGCAAGGCAAGTGGATCTCCGAGTTCAAAGCCAGCCTGGTGTACAGAGTGAGCTTCAGAACAGCCAGGGCAACACAGAGAAACCATGTCTTGAAAGCAAAAAAGAATATGGCAACAAAACTTTATATTCTAGGTGTCAGTCAGAAGATACTTCACAAAATGATTTAAATAACCACAGAAGGGAAACCTGCCACCAAACCAAGCCCACACATCTACCTCTCAAAAAGAGAGCTCAAGGAATTAGGGTGAGTAGTTAGAGCAATGAAACAGCTTACTCATAGATGGAGAGATGGCTCAGCAGCTAAGAGTCCTTAATTCTCTTGCAGAAAACCAAGGCTTAGCTCTCAGAACCTGTGAGAATCTGGTGCCCTCTTCTGGTCTGCGTTAGCACTGCATGCATGTGGTACACATATAAATATACATACACACAAATGAAATTAAATAAATCTTTAAAAATATTTACTCAAGATGCCTATAAAACCATAAAGACAATAGGGCAATGCGTTGGGAAAACACACCAATTTTTAAAATTATACTTTATTTATTTATTGTGTATCGGTGAGGACATACATGCCATGGTGCACTTTTGGTGGCCAGAGCACAACCCGTAGAAGTTAGCACCCTCCTTCCACCATGTGGGACAAACTTGGGTCATCAGAATTGATGTCAAGTGCTTTATCCATTAAGTCATCTCACTGGCCTTAAAAAATACATCTTAACTCAGTGTAAGTGAGGCAAGGAGAAAGAAGAGGGGCTTAGGTAAGGAAAGAATGGTGGCTGGACATCCCTAGGCCCCGTTCCCATGGAGTGGAATGGAACGGGGTTGTGAAATCGGTGGTCAGTACACATGTAATCATGACACCATGGTGCTCATTGCAACAGATATGTCATCTATGACGTTCAAGTTGGAAAAAAAGAGTAGAAAAAATATGATTTTAGTAAGGTTTTTAAAATTATTTGTGTGTATGTACATGCACCTCCTTGTCTGTGTGTGCACCACATGTATGCAGTACCCTCAGAGGCCAAAAGAGCCTCAGATCTCCTGAGCTGTAGTGCTAAGAAGCAAACCAGGTCCTCTGCAGGAACAGCAAGCACTCTTAGCCACTGAGCCACTTATCCAGCTTCCTAAGTAACTTCATAGTTTTGTGTTGGGTTCATTCCTAGAGCATACGTGGCCCTCGGGCCACAGGTTAGACACACCTGCTTGAAACCTGGAAAATCTCAGCCACTCCTATCTTGACACCTTTTGGTTTGAAGAGGTAAGAAGGATTGGATGAGCTTAGTGACAGTCATTATTTACCACCTCCTAAGTACACATTAAGTGATTGACATGTCTGCACGAACTGACTCAAAAGGCAGGGCAGCAAAGGGCCAGACACAGCATGCATACAGAAATGTCACCCAGCAGACTCCTACAGAGATCCAAGGGAACAGTGAGGACTTTAAGCAAAAGTGGTTTTCAAGTCCCTGATACTTCCTGGCAACCTTCATTATTATGACACACACAGTCCTCATACACATGCACACACACACAGGCTAGGAGATAACTTAGTGGGTAAAACACTTGCCACATAAATATGATGACCAGAATTCAGATCCCAAGAGCCCCATGGGTGGGGGTGGGTTTGAATAGATATGAATCCCATGGACTCATGTGTCTGAATGGTTGGACTATAGGGAGTGGCATTATTAGGGGTGCGGCCTTGTTGGATGAAGTATGTCACTGTAGGGCAGGCTTTGAGGTCTCATATGCTCAAGCTACACCCAGTGTGAGAGACAGTTCACTTCCTGTTGCCTATGGATCATAATGTAGAACTCTCAGCTACCTCTCCAGCACCATGTCTGCCTACATAATGTCATGCTCCTTGATAATGAACTAAACCTCTGAAACTGTAAGCCTTCCCCAATTAAATGTTTTCCTTTATAAGAGTTGCTGTGGTCATAGTGTCTTTCATAGCAGTAGAAACACTAAGACAGTGGGCATGGATGTTGTTTATTATTCCAACCTCAGAAGGCAGAGAGAGGGAGAGAGAGAGCTGACTAACAAAACCAGCCTTGTCAGTGAACTCTGGGTTTGACTGAGAGACTGTGCACCTCAATGAATATGGTGGGAGAGCAACAGAGAATGATCCCTGAAACCAACCTCAGGCTTCCTCATGCATGCATGCACACGCATACACAGATGCACACACGTGTGCACGCGCGCGTGCGCACACACACACACACACAGACACAAACTTGCATGTGAAAATGGAAAAATAAAACAGTAAAAATAAAGTCACACAGCTTACAAATCATGAACTATATATTAAGAACTATGGACTGTACTCTATATCAATTTCGCTTCACTTAAAAGAATCAAAGCATTCGCTAGAGGCTGTACTGACACCTGTGAACACTTCAGCAGTGAAGAGCAGTAAGGCCGCCAGGACGGGGCTGCACTTGTACCTCTGCACGTCCAGAATGATAAACGAGCACCACCACGAGACATCCATCTCTGAGCCAGAGAGATGCACCTGCTGCCAAGCCTGACGACCTGTGTTCGAACCCCAGCCTCTCATGGTGGAAGGAGAGACCCTGATCCTGTAAACTGTCCTCTGGCTTCCACACTGTGGCACAAGCACCCCCGCCCCACACACACACACATCACGCATACAGACACACACACAGTAAATAAATATGAAAATGTAAAGTGTCTTCTCTGATTTCTGCAGCGTCCTCCTGCCACAGCCACACTCCCCGGGCAAGCTCCCATGTGCTGTAAAATGATAGTCAGCTACATCTCGCTCCAATGTCATTCAGTCTCCAAAGATTAAAGACTCACTACAGGCAGACTTGGCTTTCTCTGTGTGTAAGTACTTGTTTATGTATGTGTATGTGTGTGTGGAGACCAGATGTCAACACTGGAGGTCTTCCTCACTCTCCCTCCACCTTACTTTAAGACAGTCTTCTCGCTGAACTCACCAGTTCTGGTAGACAGGTGCAAGCTGCAAAGGAAGCCCAGAGTGAGCGAAACCCTGAATGTCTGACAGAAGCAAGGCCTCTTAAGGATTCCAAGACTAATTGGTCCATGGAAAATCAGCAAAGCCATTACCCATATGGGCCAGACTCACGAGGGATGGCAAAGCTTGGGCATCCAAGTATGTGGGGAATCTTTGTCAACCAATTATATTTAAGAGGTGGGACCAAGTTAGGGTGTGGCTTTCTGGAACCCAGAGAAAAACAGGCGTGCAGCCCGGGTGCACTCTCTCTGTGGCACCCTCACAGCACAGCTGAGCTTGGACTTCTCGTTCCTGTTTCCTGGGTTTGCCCCTTGTAATAAATAAAAATATACCTGTTTTATCTTTTAGCTAGCCTGGTTATTTCTCGACCTGAGGTAATTCAACACAACTACGAGAGATTATGGATCAGCATGCAAAGATTAGCAACTGCAGTGTCCTCCTCCCAGAGTTTACAGCCTGGGACTCTTGGCCTCCAGAAACCTCCTACCAAGACTAGCAACTCCCACCCCATCCTGTGCTGTACCTAATAAACATGCTGAGGTTCCAGACAGCAGAGGTATCAGAGAATCCCACCCAATCCCAGCTTCATTGTCTGTGTGTCTATCCTCCTTCAATCCCTTGCCATCCCTAGCCAGGGTTCTGGGGACCCAAGTTGTGTGGGATGAGGCAGGTGGTCAGACAGTGAGCCTCAGGGATACTCTGTCTCACCTCCCCAGTGGGATTATAGGTACACACCCCCATTCCGTATTACATGGATTCTGGGGGAGCAAACACATATTCTCCTCACACTCGTGTGGCAAGCACTTGACAGTCCCCTCCCCTGTCCTAGACCCCAGTCTGTCTAAGGCTAAACACGATGGTTCAAACTCCTGGTGAATGTGTTCACACGACTCACTAACAAACCGAGGCAGCTAGTGACAGGCCCAGGACACAGGCCAGCTTGGCCCTGTTAGCACCAGCTTCCAGAGTACTTCTGGACTGGGGAAGAACTGCTTCAGGGCTTCTCTTGGTTGATTTTTTTTTCTATTTAAGCATAAATATTGCCAAGTAGCCTAGGCTAGCCTAAAAGTCACTATATAGTCTAGGCTGGCCTAAAACTTGCTAGACAGCCCAAGCTAGCTTTGAAATCATGATTCTCCTGGCTCTGCGTCCTGAGTACTGGGATTACAGGTGTGCATCACTAGACCCAAACAAATTTTGTACTTTTCAAAGATTATTATTAACACGTAGTCACATGTTTTTCACTGTCAAAATACAAATGAAACAAAGCACCTCTATTTCTCATACCTTGCTTTAGAAAAATTATAAATTCCTTCACAGTTTGGTCCAAATTAACTCCATGATATACTACAGGTCTGAAATTTCGATGTTCAAACGAACGGATGAGGCGAACTGTGATCGTTGCTTCCTTGGCAGCCATGTGGAGAGAAACCTGTGGTAAGACACATGATAAAGTGGATCAAGGCAGGGCTGTGGAAGAGCGAGCTTTTGGATCGAGCTGAGCATGTATGGGGGCCTTCTGCTATCCTGAAGTGCTTGGAAATCGGAGTCAAGAGACTCCTGGGGCAATCCGGCTGGCAAGACTAGCCATACTGGTGCCCAGCCTCAGTAAATGAAGTAGAGACTGACTAAGGAAGACATCCGTTGTCAACCTCCGGCCTCCTCCACATGCACACATGTGCACCCAAACACACCTGCATACAGGCTACACATACACACATACATTAAAATAAATAAAATTCAAATAAAAGTTATTTCTTAGTCAGTGGCAGGGACTTTAATAATTGGCCGCATTCTGTGTCTTAAGCAAGATATTAAACATAGGGACAATGTGTTATTTTTAGCCTTTCAATTTGTATGAAATAGTTCATAACCACAAGTAAGTCACATAAACTTGGCTTTAAAAGTCTCTCTGAATAACTGAGCCCTTGTCCAATTGTTTTACTAAGTTTGGAGAAAGATATAGCATATTAAGCATGAAAAACCAGGGAGTTTACTATTTGAATGCATCAAATAATTTATAATTAAAATTAGCATATTAGCTATAATGAAATGGCTTCTATAAAACCTGCAATAGATTTTTCCCATAAAATAAAGTAAGGGTTCATCTAACCTGCCTCTTGGTTAATAAACCTAATAAATTTTTTGATAATTCCAATATTGGTGATTACAGCATTCCCCATACCACCTTCATAATTCTCCTCAGAAAAACACAGTCCTAAAAGCTACCAAACAATAGTTCAACATCTACAAAACAAAAATTTTCAACATACTGAGGCACTAAATATTACTGGCACAATCCATGGTTTCAGGGATCTTGTGATCAAATATTCTAAATCTCTTTTGCATGCTGAGGCACAGTCTCAGAGTTTGGCATATCCTCCATCAGCACTTTTCTCCTGAGCTGCTCCCCACTCAGCCCCGAGTGTCTTCTTTGTGTTCATGTATGTGTGAGTGCACAGGTGCATGTATGTTGTATGTATGGGTAGAGGTCAGAAGACAATCTCGTGTTGTTCCTTGGGTGCTGTGGTGGTTTAAAAAGGAATGGCCCCCATAGGCTCACATATTTGAATGTTTGGTCTTTAGGGAGTGGCACTATTAGGAGGTGTGGCCTTGTTGGTGTGGGTGTGGTCTTGTTGGAGGAAGTGTATCACTAGGGGTAGGCTTTGGAGTTTCATATGCTCAAGAGAGGCCCAGTGTCTCTCTTCCTGCTGCCTGAGGATCTAAATGTAGAATTCTCAAGCTACTTCTCCAGAGCATGTCTGCCTGCACGCTGCCATGCTTTCTGCAGTGATGACAATGGACTGAACCTCTGAACTGTAAGCCAGCCCCAGTTAAATCCTTTCCTTTGTAAGAGCTGCAGTGGTTGTGGTGTCTTCACAGAAGAGGATTCTGAATAAGACAGAGGCCTTCTACTTTTGTCCGATGCACTGGTTCTCACTGGCCTGGAATCTTACTGATGGCCACATTAGCTGGCCAGGGAGCTGCTGGGGGCCCACCTGTCTCTGACTACAGCACCAAATGCAGCTGTTTAACCCTACTCTCCTGTCCTCTGTTTACAAGGCACGTGCTTCTGACTGCCCATCTCTCCAGCCCAGGTTTTCATTCTGACTACATCTATTTATTCCTCTCTCTCTCTGTCTCTCTTATCTATCTTGTCTGTCTATTGTGTGTGCACATTCAGGTGGTGCACTGTGCCATGGTACCCACGTGGAGGTCAGAGGACAACTGGTGGGGGCAATTCTCTCTTTGCACGATGTGGACTGAATTCAGTTTGTACAGCAAGCCCCTTTATCCAATATGCTGTCCCTCCAGCCCATGCTCTGCTTCCCTTTCTTTCTTTTAAAGATTTATTATGTATACTGTGTTCTGCCTGCATGTGTGCCTACACTGCAGAAGAGAGCACTAGATCTCATTATAGATGGTTGTGAACCACCATGTGGTTGCTGGGACCTCTGAGTCACCTGTCCAACCACATACTCTGGTTCTGGATTGTGATGTTAGTCAAACTGCATAAAATAAATGTATGGACACACAGACACGCCTAGACATACACACACAACATGCATGTACAACAGTGAAATATGAACTGAAACCATGGATTGTGCCAACAGCAGTTGTCTAGCCATGAAAAGAGACCACCACCAGGGGGACACAGGGGTTAGAGGTATAACAACTCTTATCTGCATTACTTCTTGTGATTTCATGGAGAACTACAACTATCTCAAAATAAAAAAGTTTCTAAAACTCATCATTCAGTGTGGTGGTTTGAAAGAAAATGACCCATAGGGAGTGGCATTATTAGAAGGTGTGGCCTTGCTGGAGGAAGTACGTCACTGTGGGGGCGGGCTTTGAGGTCTCTTGTTCAAGCTTTGCTCAGTGTGACACTGAGATCATTTCCTATTGCCTGCAGGTCAAGATGTAAGACACCCAGCTACTTCTCCAGCACCAAGTCTGCCTGCCCACTGCCATGTCCCACCATGATAATGGACTAAATCCCTGAAAATCTAAGCCAGCCCAATTAAATGTCTTTCCTTTACAAGAGTTGCAGTGGTCTTGGTGTCTCTTCCCTAAGTAAGACATTCAGACAAGCCTGCTGCCATGATGAATGGAGGGACCGCACTGAACAACACAGCACCAAAACCATCAGGGAAGAGCCCAGCAGAGTGGAGACACCACAGCAGCCATTGGCTGTCAGTACCTAAATGCACCAGCCAATCTAATGAATGTATCAAGCCCAGAGCTTCCAGTGTATTTACTGACAGAGGCAGGATCAGTGACACAGAGGTAGCAGCCAAGGTCAGACGCTAAGGGAGTCTACTGGAGGCATGGCCTGGTTTCTTCATCAAACTCCCAAACAATAAAGAAGACAGTCTAGGAGACTGGTCAGGGGGTAAAATACTTACTGTTCAAGTGTGAGAACCTTTAGCTCCTCAGAACACATATAAAGGCAGGCTTGATAGTGAACATCTGTAATTCTGGGGCTTCTGTGAAGACAGGGAAACTAGAGCCATGAGAATCCTAAACGCTTGCAAGTCAGCTGGCCTGGCACACAGAGAGGGGACAGCACGGACCTCTGGATCAATAACAGGGTGGGGTGGGGGCTGGAGAGATGCTCCAGCAGTTAGAAACACTCACTACTCTTCCAGAGGACTGGGTTCCATTCCCAGCACCCATGTTAGGAAGCTCACAACCACCTGCAATTCCAGCTCCAGGGGATCCAACACCCTCTGCTGGCTTCCATGGGCGTCTGCATTCATGTGCAGCAGTGGTTCTCAACCTCCCTAATGCTGTGACCCTTTACCACAGTTCCTCGTGCAGTGCTGACCCCAGCTGTAAAGTTATTTTGTTGCTACTTCATAACTACAATGTTGCTACTGTTACGAATCATAATATAAATAATCTTCTTCCTATGGTTTTCGGTGACCCCTGTGAGAGGGTCATTCAACCCCCAAAGTCATCGCGACCCACAGGTTGAGAACTGCTCATGTACACAAACCCCTACACTGACACAGATACAGGCACATAGAGTAGAAATAATGAAGCCACAGGGGCTGGAGAGATGGCTCAGCAGCTAAGAGCACTTTCGACACTTCCTTCCAAAAGACCAGAGTTCTGCTTCTAATACCCACGTCAGATGGCTCACAAACACTGGTCACTCCAGCTTCACAGGATCCAGTAATTTCTGTCCTACCTGGGCACCTGTACACATGTGGCATTCACATTCACATACATATGAGCAAATCTTTACAAACAAAAGTAAAATAATAAGCAAAATGTGGAAGATGAGAAGCAATCCCCGAGGTTGTCTTCTAAGCTCCACATGCACACTGTTCCATGTATGCAGCTTCACTCACACATACATACATCACACACATCACACATACAAAGAAACAGTGAACTAAGAGTGACAGTTATGTATCTAGATTGCCATGGTTCAGACATGGGTTGGGCACCCATGTAGTGGTATGGAGGGGTGGTAGGACCTTCAAAAGGTGGCAGGATCTTCAAAAAAGAGATGGGGCTCAGTGGCAGAGTACATGCTCAGAATAAAGGGGGTCCTGGGCTCAATTCCCAGCATCATGTGGTTATAGTCCAGTAACATACTGAGCCACAGCAAATAAATCCAAATAGCATTCAGTGGTTAGTACTTCAGAATCAAGCCACGACGGACAGTGGTGGCACACGCCTTTAATCTCAGCACTCAGGAGGCAGAGGCAGGTAGATGTCAGTGATTTCAAGGCCAGTCTGGTCTACAAGAGTGAGTTCCAGGACAGGCTCTAAATCTACAAAGAAACCTGTCTCGAAAAACAAAACAACACCAAAACAAAGCAGAATCAGGTCACATGCCTGGAAAGAGTCTAAACCATCTGCACAGCACTGAAAACCTCGCACACTCGGCCCAGCCTGGGCCCTCACCATCACAATCCACTTTCCCTGCATCATTCCAGCTACAAAGACAGCTCCTGGCTTCCCACACAGTCACCAAGCTTGTGCCACACCCTCCCACTGTCACTCCCTTTATCCTCCAACAATGGGAGCTTCAGGAAGCAGGTCAGAGACTCCCAACGTGGGCCAGCTTCGATGGCCAGCTTCGATCTGAGTGCCTCCTCCCTCAGGCTGAGCTCTGGAGCTCTCTCCCATTGAAGGAGAATACACTGCTCACAGGAAAATATACTACATGCTCGGTTTCTTCTAGATCCGGCAACTTGGGCTACCTGAGGTGCGTCAGAGGGTCAGGAATGCTTGCTGGTGGAAGAGCGGCGCTGAGGACAACCTGCATCCCCAAGACACACTAGCAGGCATCCTGCAACAACGCAGGAGGGCCACAGGAGAGGTGCACAAGCTGGGAGCGGTACAGTGCCTGCCTGGCACACATGAGGCTGGACCCCAGCACCCCAAAAGTCATCAGAGAGGGAAGGAAGAGGGAAGGAGTTAAGAAGGGAGGGAGGGATGAAGGAAGGGTGTACACGAGGGAAGGAAGGATGGGTGAGAGAAGGGAAGGCAAGAGGGAGATAAAGGAGGAGAGGAAGGGAGGAGAGGAAGGAGATGAAGCGAGGAGGAAAGGAAAGAAGGAAGGAGATGTAAAGAAAATCTTATTGTTTCCCAACAATAACAAATTTTAAAACCAAAATTAATATTTAAATATCTATAAAAGTAATATTCAAAACAGCAACTCAATATCTGTATTACAGGCAGTTCAGCTGAACCTAGGCTGGGCAGGGCTTTGAAAAGTGAGAGTGCGGGGCTTAGGAAGGTCTTTAAACCTCCCATCTACAAAACCTGTTCAGGTGGGTGCCTGCCGGAGCACCCGGTTCCCTGGCGGCCACATCACTGCAGAATCGAGGGCCCCACTGGCCCGGGCTTCAGCATGCTTAGGGGTTTAGTTTAGTGTCATCAAAGTCAGGATGCTTCCAGACTCCAGTCCTCTGAGTGACAGACATTCAGGAACTAGGAAAGTAGCGACAGGCTGCCACAACACCCAGGACTTGGCAGTTTCTCAAGCCGGAGCCTCTCCGTGGGCAGAGTTCCCAGCTGAACAGCTAGGAGCCCAGCAAGGCTGGATCCTTCTCTCCTGGCGAGAGCAGTGGTATGTACATGTGAAACATCAGAGCCTGACATCCCTCAAACATGGAGAACACACATGTCCACATCACACTGCGTGTGGGCTTTATACTGATCTCTATCAGCTCAAAGAAAACATGTAACTAGAGTTGATTTTGGCTGTTAACGTAGTTTGTGTCTATGAAGTTGGTTATCAACACTGAGTTACAAATCAGGAATCCCTGCTAAGACAAACACAGGGTCAGGTTCCTAGGAACCTCTAGTCCTGGAAATTTTGACAGTTAATAAAGACATAAACTGTCCTGTTCTGTCATGCATGTCTGTTAACGTTGAATTCACAGATGATGACACTGGCCATGTGTGTGGAAATTTGCCCACCATACCTGTCGGCCCTCTAACGCTTATGAACATGCAGTGATTCAGATCTACATCTGGAGGTCTTACACAAGCAAAAGATAGGGGCCAGCGACATGGTTCTGTCTGTTAACGGCGCTTGTTAGGAAAGCCTGAAGATCCAAGTTCAATCCCGGAACCCAAGTGAAGATAAAAGGGGGAAAACTATCCAGGGCAGCCCGGGCTACACAGAGAAACTCTGTCTCCAAACCAAAAGGGGGAGCCCAATTCTACTAAGTTATTCTATGGGCCTCTATATGCACACGGTGACACATTTATGACCCTTGTACACAATAACACTTTTTAAAAATTAAAAACAAAACTAAAAAGTAAAAGATGGGGACAGGGAGATGGTTCAGTTGGCAAAGTGCTTACTTGAATCCTCAGCATGAGAACCTGCATTTGGACAACTAGAATCTACATAAAAAGCCAGCACAGGGGCCAGTGAAGAGACTTAGCAAGTAAATGCCCTTACCATTGAGCGTGACCACCTCAGTCTGAGTCCATGATCCCACACCGTGGAAGGAAAAACTAACTCTTGCAAGTTGTCTTCTGACCTCCAATGTGTCCCACTACATACATACAGAGATAACTTTTAAATTAAGGAAAAAATAGTTGGGGCTGGGGAGACGGCTCAAGGTCCACTGCCAAAGCCACTGACCTGAGTTTGATCCTTGGGACCCACATAGTGAAAGAAGAGAACCAATGCCCTCAAGTTGTCCTTGGACCTCCGCACCTGTGCTATGGCATATGCACATACACATCTAATAAACAAATAAATAAATGTAGTTTTTAAAAGCTAATGAGTCACCTAGAAGTGATTCTTGAAGGAAGGAACGGAGGGAGGGAGGGAGGGAGGGAGGGAGGGAGGGAGGGAGGGAGGGAGGGAGGAAAGAAGAGCCAGTACAGTGGTACATGTCTATAACTCCAGTGGCAATATGGTAGGCGGAGACAGGCAGATCTTTAGAAGCTCAAGAGAGAGATGGCCTGGCCTACTTAGGCTATTAAGGAATTCTGTCTCAAAAAAGGGGAAGGTACCTGAGGAGTGATATTCAAGGTTGTGCTTGATCTGCAAACACACACACAAGGCTGGCAGACACACACACACACAGAGAGACAGAGAGAGAGCGCAATATGAGAAGCTGTATTAAAGGGTCTCAGAATCAGGAAGGTTGAGAACCATGATCTACAGTCTTTCCCTGTGCATTCAAGACTACGATAGCTGGATGATTCCTGTGTTTAGTTGAGAAACCTCCGTACTGATTGCTGTGGTGGCTGCACCAGTTTGCACTGGCACTGGGAGTAATAGCTGTCTTTTCCCCACGCCCTCCCAGCTATCTTCTTAGTAAGCACTGTGACTAAAGAGAGTTGGAATCTCAGTTTTTCTACCTTGTCTTCAGGCTTGGCAGCAAGTGCCTTGACCTGCTGAGCTATCTCCATGCCCCGAGACAGAGTATTAGTGTGGCTTTAATCTACTTTCCCCAATGGCTAAGGATGTTGGTTAGTCTTTTCAAATATGTATTGGTTACATGTGTCTATTCTTTTGAGCACTATCTTTTCAGCTTTTTAGGACATTTATTAACCAGGTGATTTCCTTTTTCTGGTACTTTTTCTAGTCATTTGTATATTCTACATATCAGTCTCCTGTCTGATGTTGGTAAAAATGGTTTTTCTTTCAATTCTGTAGCCTTTGACATTTCCTCTGCTGTACTAAAAATTTATTTCATCTTACCTGACAATTCTTAGGATGATCAGATGCCTACACCTGTATATTTTTTTGAAGTGCAATGTAGAGGAGGTCAGAGGCATCAGATCCCTGGAACTGGAGTTATAGGTTTTTATGAGTTGCCAGACATAGGTGCCGGGAACCGAACTCCGGTCCTCTGTGAGAGGGGCACATGCTCTTCACCGACCATCTTCCAAGCCCCTGCTCGTATCTCACAGTGTTTTCCTCTAGCATTCTCTAAGTTTCAGGTCTTACATGGAGGTCTGTGCAAGGTTGAGAGCTGTGTGTTTGGTTTTACTGTCTTCCCTGTGAGATCCAGCTTGTCCAGTTTGTTGACAAGGCCGTCTTTAGTCAATGCATGTTTCTAACGCCTCTGTCAGAATTAAGTGGCTGTAGCTACGTGAGTTTACTTCTGGGTCCTCTATTCTATTCCTTTTGTCTATACGTCTGATTTTGGGTATGACTGGAATTTGAACAGGTACTTGGATGGAATTATTTTAAACCCTGAATCATTTTAGAGTTACATTTACACCATTAAATTGAGAATTACAAAACTTGGAATTTCCATTTGCTTTAAAGGTCATAACTGTAGGGGAACGTACAGCTTCCCAAGAAGGATGGTTTAGCTACAAACAAACAAATCATTTCCATATTACCATAAATGCTTAGCTTCCTCTATATTTATAGATCAGTATTATAAGTATAAAAGTTTACTATTTTAAGTTTTTGAATTTTATTTATTTTGGGGGTGGGTAGGGGTTGGGGAACGGCCTGCACGAGTCCATTCTCTCCTAACCATGACTCAGGGTTGGAATGAAGGTCACCAGGCTTAGCAGCAAGTACTTTTCCCTATAAGACATCTCACTGGCTGTTTTCTCTGAAAATGAATTTGCCTTGTAGGTGCAATTCTGCGATGGCGTTTCCTTTAATCATTAGTGCACGCATGTAGGGGGCCGTGCCACACTGCACAAGTCAAGACCAGAAGACAACCGTGGGATGGGTTTCAAGGATGGAGCTCACGTTGTCGGGCTTGCACAGCAAGGGCTTCAGGCTGAGTCATCGCAGCTGCCAGATGGGTAATGTCAGCTGCTAGTGTATTAAGAAACACCCAGGAGGATAGCGGCACACCTGAGCATGTCTAGGAGACATGTGAAGAGGCCATTACATCACAGGATTCTGACCTGAGGAAAGGATTAGATGAACTCAGGGGACAATGCACAGTGGGAGACAGGGAAAAGTGGTAGGCGAGGCCTGGCAGGAAGAAGTAGATTACTGGGAGCTTGTTTGTTGAGGTTGTTTGCCTTGGCCTCTTTCTAAGTCCCCTTTCCTCCACTTGCTGTCCCATGGGACATAAGCCACTCAGCTAAATCCTCCTTGCCATGATGGACTGAGTTCTCTGCTGCACCCTCCCTGTATGAACGGACCGAGCCCTCTCTTTGCTGCACCCTCCCTCCCCGTATGAATGGACTGAGCCCTCTACCCTCCCTATATGAATAGACTGAGCCCTCTCTCTGCTGCACCCTCCCCATATGAATGGACTGAGCCCTCTACCCTCTCTGTATGAATGGACTGAGCCCTCCCTCCCTGTATGAATGGATTGAGCCTTCTACCCTCTCTGTATGAATGGACTGAGCCCTCCCTCCCCATATGAATGGACTGAGCCTTCTACCCTCTCTGTATGAATGGACTGAGCCCTCTCTCTGCTGCACCCTCTGAGTGAGGTCTTCTGAAACTGTGAGTCACAATAAACCTTCATCTTTGAACTTGTTTTCTTGGGTATTTTGGTCATGACAAAAAATTAACTAAGTATAGTTTTGGAGCCTGTCCTGGAACTCACTCTATAGACCAGACCAGCCTCCAACTCACAGAGATCCACTTGCCTCTGCCTCCCAAGTGCTGGGATTAAAGGCGTGGGCCACCACTGCCTGGCTTTGTAATTAAATATTTTATATACATATATATATATATATATAATATTTTGCTATGGTCTGCCCTCGTCCAACTCTTTCCAGATCCTCCACTGGAGTTTTTTTTTTAACCTTAGTATTCTGTTTAGATTATTATATCTTGTTTCTGTAGAATGTAAACAATAGTTGTAACATTTTCTAAACTGTGAAAAGGTGGGAGGGGTATGTGTCGGCCATGAGGGAGCATCAAGACACACTGAATATGTGTGTTAAATTGTCAGAGAATAAATAAAACAAACCAAAAAAAATTAACTAAGAGTAACAAAACTAACACAAGATGACTGTGTAGAAAATATGAAAACTGGACTGGAGAGATGGAAAAGTGACTTCCACACAAACATGAGGACTTGAGTTTCATCCCTAAGCCCCACACAGTAGAAGTAGAGAGCTAACTCCTCCAAGGTGTGCTCTGACCTTCACACACACTACGGTACGTGTGCCCTTCCACACACACACACACACACACACACACACACACACATATTAAAACAGAATCTAAAGCCAATAATAATAATTGATAATATAAAACTAAGGACTTAAAAACTAGGACTATGTGACAATCAAATGACCATCTGAAAACTTCCTGCCTTTCCTTTGGTTTGCTTACATACTACAAACCAAGGCACCATTATTCTAGAAAGACTGCTGTGATCATATTTTACAGACAAAACTTTTAAGAAAAACACTTCTAACATTAATTCAAGAATGAGTGTAGCTGAGAAGATGGTGTCTTAGTCACTATTCTATTGCTGTGAAGAGACATTGTGACCATGAAAACTCTTATAAAGGAAAGCATTTAATTGGGGGCTGGCTTATAGCTCCAGGGGTGTGGCCGTCCATGGTCATCATGGCAGAAGGCATGACCGCTGGGAGCCCTGCAGCAGAGAGCATAGGGGGCGTGGCAGCGGGGGGCGTGGCAGCAGGGGGTGTGGCGGCAGGCAGGTGTAGTGCTGGAGAAGTAGCTCAGAGCTACATCCTGATCTGTAAGCCAAGAGACAGAGAAGGAGGGAAGGTGAGGGGAAGAGAGAGAGGAGGGAGAGGGAGGGTGGAGGGAGATGGGTGAGGGAAATAGGGGGAGGGGGAAGAAAAAGTGAGGAAGAAGGAGGAAGAGGAAGGAGAGTGAGAAGGTGAGGAACAGGGAAGAGGGGGAGGGAAAGAGATTGACTGGGCCTGGCATGAGCTTTTGATACACTTCCTCCACTAGGCCACACCTCCTCCAACCAGGTCGCACTGTGATTTTCTCAAATAGTGTCAAATGGTGACTAAACATTCAAATACATAAGCCTATGGGGGCCCTTCTTATTGAAATCACCACAGATGGCTTACAAGGTAAGAGTACATTGCCCTTGCAGAGAACCGAGTTCTGATTCCAACGCTCACGCTGGACAGCTTACAACTCTAGCTTCCAGGAATCCAATGCCCTCCTCAGAATTCTACGGGCACTGACACTCATATGCACAAACCCACACACAAACACACATATAAAAAAGTCTAAAATAAAAGAATGCTTTTAAAGTTTGGATCACTTTTAGATGAGTTTAAAAAAATAAAACCTTCCAACTGTCAGTATTTAAGAAACATGGTAGGATCAAAATAACCCAGAGCGAACCTAACAGCTCCCCCGCGTCCCCCATGCTGCTGATGATTGTCACAAGTGCCTCGGCAGCTGAGGGTGGGTCATCACCAACGCCAAACAAGGAAATAAGCACAGATTGCTGCTCACTCTCAAATCTATGACTTGCTGGAATCAACACCTACAGCTCCACAGACTTGCCTTGGCCACGACCTTCCCTTCATCTTGGGCAAATGTGCAAAACAATCACTTGTTTTCTGTGCTAGAGACATGTGAGACTTCGGAAATGATCAAAGGCAGCTGAGTTTTCCAGACTGGAGGGAAAGACTATTTCTGTCTCTCTTATGTCTCTGTCTCCTTCTTCCTCGTGTGTCTGTCTGTCTGTCCATCTGTCTATGTGTCTACAAGGTTATTAGGGTGTCTTCCTCAATCACTCTCCACTGTGTTCATGAGTCAGGGTCTCTCACTGAACTGAGACCTCACTGACTTGCTTTGACTCGGCTGGCACACGAGCTCCAGGGATGTGGGACTCTCTGTATGCTGTGAAAATGTTTTATTACCACTGGTTAATGAATAACACGGTTTTAGCCAATGGCTTAGCAGAGCAAAGCCAGGCAGAAAATCCAAACAGAGATATACAGAAAGAGTCAGAGTCAGAGAGACTCCCATGTAGCTGCCCAAGAAGCAAGAGTGGTAACAAACCGCTAGCCTCATGGTAAAATAGAAATAATAGAAATGGGTTAATTTAAGAGTAGAGGTGGCGGCTGCTGCTGCCTTCAGCCATCTTTCGGGGATCTGCAGCTTCCAGCGCTCAGCAAGGCAGACAGGGTCTCCTACCAGCATAGCACGCAGGTCTGGTTACTGTCGGTTAAGACAAAGGCAGATCTCCCTCAGGGGGGTGGTTGCTTAGAGTCCTATTATAAAAGCTTGGATTACCTAAATTTAGAGTTCTACAGCTATGACACAAACACAGGTATGGAAGAAGGGTGATCAGAACATCAATATACAGGGAGTCTGAGAACACCTATGGTACAACAGACTGTCTGAGAGGGAGTGTGGGACTGCTGAGACAGCTGTCTGTTAGCTCTATCAACTCACAATCTAGAGTCACCTGGGAAGACGGTCTCATTGAAGGATTGTCTACACTGGGTTGGTCTGGGGGATAATCTTGATTATGTTCACTGAAGCAGGAAGACCATTCCACTGTGGGTGACACCATTCCCTAGGTAGGGATGCTGTATCTCAGAGTGGAGAAGGTGAGCTGGACACTAGCATGCATGCCTTAGCTCACTGTTCCTGGTTCTCGACTTTGTTTCTGGCTGTTTCAAGTTCCTGCCACCTTGACTTCCCCACAGTGATGTGCTGTGACCTGGAACTGCGATCTAAAACAAACCTTTTCTCCACCAGTTGTTTTTCCCAAAGTATTCTAGCACTGCAACAAGACACAAAACTAAATCAACGGCTCAGTCCTTACAAGCATGAGGACATGAGTTCAATTCCAGAACCCATGTGAAAAGGCTAGATGTGATGCTGTATCCTTACACTCACAGAGCTCAGGAGGTGGAACAGGCAGATTCCTGGAGCTTGCTGGCCAGCCTATAGGCCAAGTCCAGGGTGGTGAGAGACAATGTCTCAAAAAAGTAGAAATGGCCTAAGAAACAACACCCGAGTCTGTCCTCTGACTTATACACACACACTCATATAGGCACAGGCATACCCACAGACACGTGTTCTCATACACACACACACACACACTAAAATAAATGTTCAAAATTTTTTTAAAGAAATGAGGCCTGTGCTGGGGAGATTACTCACTAGGAAAATAGCCAAAGCACAAGTGTGAGAACCTCAGTTCGACCCCAGCACCACATAAAAGCTGGCTATAGCCGGGCAGTGGTGGCGCACGCCTTTAATCCCAGCACTCAGGAGGCAGAGGCAGGGGGATCTCTGTGAGTTTGAGGCCAGCCTGGTCTACAAGAGCTAGTTCCAGGACAGGCTCCAAAGCTACAGAGAAACCCTGTCTCAAAAATGCCAAAAAAAAAATTTAATAATAATAAAAATAAATAAATAAATAAAGCTGGCTATCGTAGCAAATGCTGGCAACCCCAGCACTTGGGGAGTGGGGAGCAGAAACAAGATGATCTCTGGGGCTTAATGGTCAGCCAATCTAGCCAAAAAGGTTAGCTCCCGGTTGAGACATGCACACAAATGTTTTTAGTGTGTATGTGTGTGTGTGGAGGCCAGAAGACATCTGTCCACTTCTGATTCTCTCCCCACCCTGTGGGTCATGGGGATAGAATTCAGGATGCTGGACTTGGCAGCAAGTGCCTTTACTCATTGAGCTGCCTCTTTTGATTCAATTCTAACACCATACAAACAGGAGCACAAGATTTGACGTCTGCCTTTACCATGCGTCTGTCGGCTTCCGTACTAGGAACGCACCCTTGGTGACAGTGACAACTGCTATCCAGAGGGTCAAGCACAAGCAAAGCTTCAGACACTCACTCTGCAATCACCCCACTCTACAGATGAGGAAAGAGGGATGGAGGAGCTAGAATCATTCGTCAACGTCTGACTTCCACCCAGAGCAGACGCTACGCCATACCAAGGACTCATCTAACAGGCTAGAAAGAACAGCTAGCGTCTCAAGGCACCGGAGAGAGCATTGAGAAGAGGTAAATTCCAGCCGTCATTGGGCAACACGTGTGCCAGGAAGGGTGCTCTGTAAGACTATTTCTTTGGAATGCTCAAAAGTGTGCACTTTAATAGGCTCTAAAGTTGGACAGGTTTAGTGGACAAATCAGGAAGCGGCAAGCGGCTACCATCTGTGTTCTTTTTAATTTTCTTTTCTTTTCTAAGAATCTTGTGTGTGGTGGGGTGGTCATGCTATGGTACATACCTGAAGGTCAGAGGACCGACAACCTTTGTCCTCTGCTTCTACCCTGACTGAGACATGTTCCTGCTGTTTGCCGACTGCAGAGTCAGACTAATTGGCCTGTGAGCTTCTAGCAATTTTGTTTTTCCCCACCTTCATTAGAACTGGGATTACAGACACAGCATTACCACATCCAAGTTTATCATGGACTCTGGAGACTTGAACTCAGGTCTTCACCCTTGCAAGGCAAGCTCTTTACCCACTGAACCATTTCTGCAGCCCGCAGCCCGGATTCTTAAGATATGATGATGTTCTACCTTGTACCCAGCTTTCCAAGAGTCACATTGCACTAATGTGTCACTGGCGACAGTGGAAACTCAAGAGTCTTCATGGGGCTTTCAAGGTTCACACGAGGGGGCTGGGGAGGCAGCAAGATGGCTCAACAGGTGAAAGCGTTTGCAACCAAGCCTGATGAGTCTGTGACCTGAGTTCAACTCCAGGACCCACGTGGTGGAAGGAGAGAAGCCATTCTTGCAAGCTGACCTCTGACCTCCACATATGCCCACTCACATGCACAAACACAAAAACTAAATTAAAAGGACAAAAATGATCTAAGAAGGGGCTGGAGAGGTGGCTCAGTGGTAAGAACGCTTTTGCTCTTGCAGTGGACCTGGTTCAGTTCCCAGCACCCACATGGCAGCTCACAACCATCTGTAGCTCCAGCTCCTGGAGATCCCAATCCCTCTTCTGCCCTCCATGGGCACCAGGCATGCATATGTGCATGGACAAATGTGCAGGCACACTTAACATACATTTTAAAATGTTTAAATAATAATCTAAGAAGAAACAGAAGATTGACAGGAGATACACATGTGCACTTTGTAGAAATAACTTTAAGTTTTATTTACTGTTTTGTTTTTTGGGAGGAGGCTGTCGTGTCTGGTTATTTGAGATAGAGTCTAGCTATGTTGCCCAGTCAAACCTCAAACTTGAAGTCTTGCTGCTTCACTCTCCCAGCACTGGGGCCACAGGTGTGTACCCCTAGGCCTGGTGAAAACAAGGTCCGAGGGCTGCAGAGACGACTAGGCGGTAAGAGCGCTGCTTTTCCAGAGGACCCGAGTTCAGTTACCAGTGCCCACACTGGGCAGCTCAGAACTCCCTGTTACCCCAGATCCCGAACATCCGACCCCTTTTCTGGCCATGGGTGTTCCCATGCACGTGCACACTCATGCAAACACACACACAGACATACATAAATAAAAATAACTATTTTTTAAAGATTAAGTTTAAAGATTAAAATTTATATATTATGTACACAGTGTTGTGCCTGTATGCATGCTTGTAGGCCAGCAGAGGGCACCAGATCTCATGTCAGATGGCTGTGAACCACCATGTGGTTGCTAGGAATTGAACTCAGGAGCTCTGGAAGAACAGCCAGTGCTCTTAACAACTGAGCCATCTCTCCAGCCTCCACCCCATAAAAATAAATCTTAATAATGAGCTTCAAGTGGTGCCATTCGACATGAAGATGGGTGATGTGCTTTTCCGTATACTTCAACTCCTGATGATTCATATACAAAACAGAGCTAAAACTCTGAAACATGGAAGGAGGGAGGCGGGCAAGCTAGAGACCTCAGGACCTGGGGCATAGGTGGTGTGGACTAGTTTCCTGGAGCTTCTTGGGTCTCAGACTCATTGCTTAACAACTCGCCAACCTCAGAAATGTCAACAATGAAGAAACCATGTGGCTCTGCTCCAGTAGAGACCACAGGAGACTGTGACCCTACCTCTACCTGGACCAGCAGCACCCGTCGGATGCTGGGAGTCCCATCCGCACCAGGTCTGTCAGAGGAGGTAGGGAGCTGGGCCACAGTGCATCCTACTCTATCTTCCCCATGGCAATGAGGCCACTTGGGGAATCTCCAACTTTACCCCATCACTGGAGACATGCATTCCTTCCTCTCCACAGAGGGCAGTGTAAGGTAGACCTACTGGAGGGCCAGCATTGTCCCCCCATCCACTGTAGGAAGGCCAGCCTCCTAGACCATCTCAACATCCATGGAAGACAGGCCATAAGCAGAGGCAAGGCATTCCTGTCCCTGACAGTAAGGTGGCTGCAGGGGTCCTTGGGAGAGCCAGATGCCCTGCCTCACCTCAGCTGTTACCAAGAACAGAACTTTCCCTCCAGCTACTAAGTCAGCGATCCCCTTCGTCTGTCAGAGTGGGACATCAAAGAAAGGCACTAAGGTGGGGTTAGAGAAACATCTCAGCTGGAGAAGTCTTGCAAGCAGATGGACCTTAAATAAAGACCCAAATCCCCAGACCCCGTGTTTAAAAAATGCCCTGGGCATTGTAGCAAACACGTGTAATCCAGCACTGGGGAGGCAGAGCCAAGCAGATCCCTGACATTCACTGGCCAGCAGCCTAGCCTACACAGGGAGCTCCAGTCCAGGAAGAGATTTTGTCACAAAAACAAGGTGGGACCACTGAGGTGAGTGAGCAGGAAAAAGTCCTTGCCTTGCAAGCTTGATGGGTTCAAGTCCCAGAGCCCAGATGAAATAACTCCAGCACTCCCACGGTGAGAGACAAGAGGCAGCAACGGAAGCTTGAGGGCCTAGCTAGCCTGAAATATAGAGCAATATGAGAAGAGAGACACTGCCTTTACAAGGTGGGAGGATAAACCTACCCCTAAAAGCCGTCCTTTAAACACGTATACTGTCACACACACTCACACACACACATGCACACACACACACGCATGCACTTATAAATAATAAAAGGGCTGGAGAGATGGCTCAGTGGTTAAGAGAACTTGCTGCTCTTCCAGAAGACCTGGGTTTGATTCCCAGCACCCACATCAGACAGCTCTAGCTGCAAGGTGAACCAATATCCTCTTCTGCCCCCCATGGACACCTGCACAGACACAGCATATGCTCACACAGACACACATATACATACAGTTAAAAATAAATAATCTTTTAGGAATGTGCAAAAGTAATGAAAAATAATAAAATTAATAAAAGATAGATTGTACCTGAGGAATACCATCTGAGGTTGTCCCCTGGCCTTCACACATATGGGCACATGCACACACAAACACGCGTGTATGCACAAAGGCACTAAGACAGGATACGTAGCCGAGGATGGCTTAGAACATGTGATCCTTCCCTTTCTCCCGGCGAAGGGAGGACACTTCCTATAGCCTTCCACCGCCCTCTTGGGGAATCAATGCTGTCACACTGGACACCACCATCATGCTGCCTGGATACAGAGGAGGTAAGGATGGGAGAGAACGACACCAAGCGTGTGCCACACACACTCTCCTCTCACACCCGCCTCGATGTAGTTACTCTCAATGTACGCATCTGGGGAAAGGCAAAGGAGAGAACTGTCCAGAGCTCCGCTGGGAAGTCTCTTTCTGCAGCTGTGGGAACGCCACGCTCACCTGCCCACCCCTCTCTGGGCTCTTCCTCGGCCGGCCCTTCTCCTCACTCCTATCCCAGATGCACGTCCCAATCCCTTTAAAAACACTCTACTCCCCACCCAGCTCTGCTGGAGCCTGGCCAGAGGAGTCACATTCAAGAGAATGGAAACCAAGTACCGTGCTAACCGGCCATGTGGGATCGCCCTGGCCTTCCACAAAGCTCTTGCCACAGTAGTTTCTTCTTAACTCTTTTCTTAATGATTGGGTTACTTCTAGAAATTAGAGGTTTCCCTTATAGCCAGAAACTTAATCTTAAACCACTCCTCACACTCACTGGGAGGGAATAATTTTCACCAGTTCCTGTGCCTTGCCGATCTGGTTTAAACTAACAGTAACAGAAACCTGTGGATACAGAAACAGAGAAATTGACCTCAAAGGTACCTGAGAAACCCTCCCTGCTGGCTAGTTTGTGCAGTGTCAGAAGATATAAGGCAAATTGCTGCGTGAGAAAAGACAGACCTCAGTGGTCTTATCCAGTGTTGGATCCTGCATGCTACAACAATGGCCTGCCTGGCAAAATACGCCCATGGGTCACACAGCGGCATGACAGTTACAGGGTAACCAGCTGCTTTCTGCTGTGCTATGAGGCCTGCTTCAGAGCAGGAATTTCATACCTCGCAAACCTGGTCAAGCTAACTAAGCCGAGAGCAAGGGAAGCCTGGGACAGACAGAACGACGCCTCAGATTCACATCTACAAGAATGAGCTGCAGCGTTGACAACCGCTATTGACCAGCTGACAAGTTGGCTGCGACAGGCTCCTCATTCTCCCTAAGCCCTCTGCTTCCAAAGCTGGGAACGCCACCAAAACACTGCACAGGCCTGGGGCATGGTTCATCTGCTTTGTTCCAGCCCATGGGCTCATCATCAGCTCTACCGAATTCAGCTGTTTCCAAGTGGGCAGCTAACTAAAGGGAACTTCTTGATTTTTTTGTTGTTGTTGCTGTTGCTAGTCTTTGCTGGTATCTGTGTGTCTATGTGACGCATCCCTTTGGGTGTGGGAGCATGTATGCGTGCTCCTGGGGGAGGGCAGAGGCTGACATTGCGTGTCTTCCACAACTGCTGTCCACCTTTTATTTTGAGACAGGGTCTCTCACCAAACCCAGAGCTCACCAATCGGCTAGAATGGCCACCTAGGTAGCTCCTGGGATCTGCCTGTATCTCCTTCCTCAGTGCGGAAAATACATTTTAACAATTAGTCGGGGCTGAAGTCTTAATTCAGGTCGCTGTGTTTGCAAAGTTGACACTTTACCAACTGAACCATGGCCCAAGTCCTTTCTGTTTGCTTTCTCAGACAAATGTGGAGCCCAGACTCACTCGACTCTCATGGATGCTCCTGCGTTAGCTGCCCCAGTCCTGGGAAAACAGTCCATGCCATTAAGGCTAACCAGAAGCAGCACAGTCACCAGAGAAAGGCACTGTGCTCCGTCAATAAGTATTTGTCGAGTTCCTAGGAAGAGCAAGCATCGAGATGTGGCAGTGGCCAGCGCGTGGTGACTCCACCCTCCTTAGTTCAGGTACGGGTGAGAGCAGATGGCAGAAAAATAAAAATAAAAACCATGAAAGCTGCTCGGGAGTCAACGATTTCTCAGCATTATGAAAAGCAATGACCTTTTCTAGTCTTGTAGAAATACATAATTTTTAAAAATTCATATGACTCACCCCAAATACATCAAGCAGTTTATCTTCAATGTATTTATTATTGTAAGTGTGTGCAAGAACCATGTGCATGAGTGCAGGTCCATGTATGCCACAGCACATATGTGGCAGTCAGAGGACAATTTGGTGGACTCGGTTCTGTCCCCGCCTTCATACGGGTTCTGAGGGCTAGAGCCAGGTTGTCAGGACGGCGTGGCAAATGCTCTCCCGGCTGGGCCATCTCGCCAGCTCCTGAAGCTTATTTTACAAATTAAATCCCAAGGGCTGAGAAGCCTCAGTCAGGAAAGTGCTTGCCACACAAGCATGGGAACCGTGAGTTCAGTTTCCATAAACCATGTAAAACATGTAGGCATGGTGGCATGTGCTTACTGTTAGCATCCAGACGAACCTGGCCCTGTGCCCATGAGAACTTCCAGAGTGTGTCATGCCCTGCTTCACACCTGTGTGCAGGGCAGGCAGTACCCTGACTCCGCCTACTTCTCTCCTCTTCTTCCTCTTCCTCTCTCTGCATCTCTCTGTCTTTCTCTCCCCCTTCCCCCCCCCCCTTATCTCAATAAAACTCTCCACTTAAAATCTGTCCATATGGTGTATCTGTCTCTCATCCTCCGTGGCCTTCCACCCCCAGGGTTTGGACTCACCCGCAGAATCCTACCAACTATGATCCCTGTGCTGGGGAGACCGAAC
Organism: Neodon shergylaensis; assembly: GCA_025134845.1. Taxonomy (NCBI): domain Eukaryota; kingdom Metazoa; phylum Chordata; class Mammalia; order Rodentia; family Cricetidae; genus Neodon; species Neodon shergylaensis. The sequence continues at coordinate 7,888,929 of JABTXL010021306.1, read as the reverse complement.
AGAAGAACCCCTAGGGATCACTGGCCCAGCCAGTCTAACCTACTTGATGAGTTCCAGGACAACAAGAGACAGGACACTTTCTCAAAACCAACTGGGAGGCACCTGAGGAATTATAGTCAGTTTTTCTACGGCCTCCAAACGCCACCCAACTCCCTGGGGCAGAAGCACTAAGGGCGGGGCTTTCGGTGGCACGTCCCTAGATGACCCAACACAAAGTCACTGAGCAGCAAGGCAAGGGTCAGAAGGATGCGGAAAAGCATGCCCTCGGTTACCCTGAAACATGGCCTAGGGAGACTCTACAACAAGGAGGAGCATCCTTCCTTCTCTGGCTCCAGATGGCTTAGCACCCACAGCCCCTCAGCAGGTCTGCCACCCACTTGAAACTGTTGTTGTACCCTCCTCTGGAACCACGACATGGAATTAAGAAAGTGAATCATGTTCCTAACAAGCGACCAACAAATAGTCTTGAACTACAGACTGTCACGAGGACGGCAGCACTTCTACTGATCTCCTGCCTGCATCTGAGCCCATGCAAAGCTCCATGGTGCCAACTGAGCTTTCAAAGGTGGCAAGAAAGTCACGGTAAGGAATACAAGTCTACCATAGCTATTCACCTGAGCCTTAATGGGGTGGGGTCCCCTAAATCACCACGCATTGTTTAACCGACACAGGCAATTTCTCCAAATTTAATTCCAAAATTTTGTTACACAAACTGACAAACCTGGATGCCTTCCCTGCAATTTAGTTTCTCCTTCCCAGAAGATGACTCAGAGGCTAAGAGCACTGGCTGCTCTTCCAGAGGTCCTGAGTTCAATTTCCAGCAACCACATGGTGGCTCGCAACCATCTATAATGAGATCTGGTGCCCTCTTCTGGTGCACAGGCAGAACACTGTATACATCATAAATACATCTTTTAAAAAAATCTCGGCCAGGTGGTGGTAGAGAATGCCTTTAATCCCAGCACTCAGGAGGCAAAAGGCAGGCAGATCTCTGTGAATTAGAGGCCCGCCTGCTCTACAAAGCGAGTTCCAGGACAGACTCTATAAAGTTACAGAGAAACCCTGTCTCCAAAAAAAAAAAAAAAAATCTCCTTCCCAAACATTCCACAAAAACCTGGCTGATGCTGTTGGTGACACCTGAAAGCTTGCTTGGGCTTAAGTTTTCTACTCTGCAGGGCTGGGAATCACACGCACAACCTCAAATATTCTAGGCAGACACTATCCAGCACTGAACAGCCCGAGCCCTCCCTTTGTACACACTACAGTAGTGATGGGGGGGGGTGGGCAGAAAGGGTGGCGATCTGCGGTCCAGGTCCCTTGCCACACATTAGGAGATTGATGAGGGACAATTTCCCTTTTGAGACTACCTCTAGAGAGTTTTCTATCACCTCTCTCTTCCTTGGTATCCAATGACAGAAATTTCTCCTTTTGGCCTACTAAATTCTCCCACCCGTTGTGCTGCCTCCCCTCCTCCCACGGAGCTAAGTTTCCCATAACAAGTTTGCGGAAGACACCTGTGCACTCCATCGCTTCCATCTCCATCAGAATGATCCCTGCATCCTCAGAAAGATCAGCCTACCTTTCTTAGTTCTCCAGCCTAGGCCCTTTTCATTCCCTCATTCCCTGCATTTTTTCTTTTCTTCATAAGCTATCTCTGCTTCTAGGTCTAACCGCGTGTCTCTGGGGCAGTCCTTTACCCTGAGACATCTGTGCTCAGCATTGAACGCGCTCTGAACCCAGGGCCCTACTGAGGACTTCCCCACTGTTTCTCTAACCTCCAAGTCTAGTTAAAAGCCTCTTTTCCTCCATCTCCTTTCCTTCTAGGGGATGTGAGCATTTTCAGCTGGTGTCTTTTATCTCAATCCTCAATGAAATTGCCCTCAAGCTTCCTTCTGAGTCAGTTTTAAATTGTTGTTAATGAGACTAAGAACTCAAAGGGGACCCGCTGTTGACCCCTGATCTCTGATAGAATGTTCCTGCCCTCACTTGCAAGGCTTGCTCAAACTGTATCTTCTCCCCACCGCCTTCCGCCCCAAACACACACCAGTTAAAACTTCCAACTCTCTTTTTTAAAAAGTCTATAATTTACTATGCCAACTATTAACCCATTGTAAGAAGCTCCAAGGTTGCAGAGATTTATCTGCCCTCTGCTGCGTGCCCTAGGTCTAGAAGCCTGAACTCATCAGGCCAAGTGCTTAAAAAGCTTTTGAGAAGAGAAGTTATTCACTTAACAAGGGCTTGTTGGGCACCTCTTTCCCTGCAAAAGACATCACACTGCCCCCGCCTTCAGAAAGCACTGAGAGGACACTGGATCGTGTTAGGGGTGCAGGACTGAAAACTACGGACAATGTGCACAGGTCAAAGAGTTTGCCAACCGTTCAGAAGAAAAGGCTTGAGCATGGGCTTGATTCAACGGGTCACTGACGCGCAGAGCACCAAGGGTTTCCTAGATTCCCTTAAAGGCGCCGCGACATTCCACTTTCCAGGCGGAGAAGTTACTAGGCCAGAGATGCAAATTCCGGCCTCTTCCCAACCGTCTTGATATTTAAAGAGAAAGAATCATACTAATTTCTACTTTCCTGCAGCAGCACCCCATTCCACGCGACCTCTGCACAACCGCCCTCACCCCCAATGCTCCCCATGCCGCCCCAGCCCAAAAACCCGCAATGCTTCCCACCTGCTCCCGGCGTGCCCCGCGGTTCCTCCCCCACGCGTGCGCAATAAACTCCCTCTTGAGTCCGGGAGGGGCTGGAGCTCCGGCCTAGGATGGACACGCCCCCGAAAGCAGATCCGACTTCTGATTGGCTGCAGGCGCTCGCCCGAGCTCGGTTGGAACGCAGGGACAGTGCTTTTAAAGGCGCTACCCGGTGCACTCAGGAATTTGAGTACTGCCTGTCTGCACTTGCTCCCGCGCTTTCGCCTTCCAGGTCACCTCGCCAGCATGTCTCAGGTACTACGCGTGCCCTGCCGGGCTGCGAAGGTGCAGTGGGTTTGGGGAAATCAGTTCGCGGGAACCCCGCGGGGTATCTTTCCTCCAACCACCCCTCCTCCCGAATGCTAGGCTTCTGTTCTGGGATCCCAGCCCAGCTCATAGCCTGGGGAGCGGAACTTTTTCCCTTGCAGATTTCTGAAACTGCCACCCACGCCGGAACTGCTGGAGAGTTGCGGGTGGGCTGGACTCCCGAGTGAAGCAGGCAGAGAGTCCTCGAAAGAAAGATGGGGCAAAAAGAGGATGAAGGGCAGAGAAGATTGAATCTCATACTGGGAAGGACCGGAGTGGAACAGTGGGGCACTCGTGGAGGCCCTGACTGGGGAACCTGGAGGTCGGGGGGCAGTAATTAGCCTTGTGCCTGGCTTGCCCTTCTACAGAAGAGATGCGACTAGATGAGGTGGCCCCGAAGCCTTTTCCTTCCCTGTTTTGGGACCCCTGCCCGGGACGGATTCCTGGCTCCTCCCACTTGCTTGTCCCTAATCTGGGCACTGGGACAGAGGTCACCGCTGAACTCCAGGCCCCAGTAGGAAGGGACCAGTGGGCGCCTGACCCTGGATTCCACTGCATTCATGGCCTGAACCCTGATCGACTGTTTTCATCACTCCACGTTTCCCCTCACTGCCCGGTCTATCTCCGCTGATCATAGGTCAGGGCCTTGCTGGAACCCCCAGCAATTGCTGGATTTGAGCCAGCGGAGGTCAGGCAGTTGGGCAGAAAAAAATTTAAGGGCTTGTACTTCCACTGTAAGTCAAGTCTATTCCCGGCTCTTGACACAGTGCTGTAACTGCACATGCGGACAGGTGGGCCTTTGCCGAATCTTGGTGCCAGCAGAGTTTGCGAGGAGTGTTGCCTTCCCTCCCCACACACCCCTAGACGGCTCCCACTCAGATATCCACCCCCATCCCGTTCCTCTCCCTCTCGCCCAGGCTGAATTCGACAAAGCTGCCGAGGAGGTGAAGCGCCTCAAGACTCAGCCAAGTGATGAAGAGATGCTTTTCATATACAGCCACTTCAAACAAGCCACCGTGGGCGACGTAAATACAGGTATGCCCAGCTTCTCATCAGAGCAGGCAGCCCAGGAGTCTGAGAAGCTCACTTTCCAACCGCCGGAGGCCCTAAGGTCAAAGCTGGAGGTCCACCTGCAAGACCATCTTCCTAAACTCTTTGTGTGACCCTGGGAGCAGGTTCAGTCTGGTTTTGGAAGGACTTTACCTATTATTTCAGCATCTACTGTGAAGGAAGCAAAGGTCCCAGACAGGAAGCATGCTCTAAGCCCTGTTGCTCAGAAGTAGCTTTCTTGAGCCTACTGTTCCCATTAGGTGAACAGGGTCACCCAGCACTTGGCAGCTGCCCCAAAGCCTAATCGATGAGCAGTTGGAAATGGTGCTGGCCAAAGTCTGCACCTTCCAGATGACTTTTCCCCCTTTAAAGATCTTGGTGCAGACTTCTGTTCAGGGCCGGAGCATGTGTATGTGGGAGCCAGAGGACAGCCTGGAGTATTGTTTCCACGGCACCGTCCACCTCCCCCAGGGATCTGCCTGTCTCTACCTCTCCAGCACTGAGATTATAACACAGGCTGCCTTGTGCCCCCCTACCCCGCCCCATTTTTTTTCCACATTACTTCTGGGACTGGAACTCAGGTCCTTATACTTGCAAGCTAAGCCCTTTGTTGGCTGACCTATCTCTGTAGCCCTTTGGTACAGATTTTGAAGCTATGTTGTGGATTACCTTGGTCTGTAATATTGTTTCTGCTGCTACCTTGGGCTGTGTCCTGAGAGAGCAGCACAGTGTGTTCTAGCAAGAACTCATGACGGCATAGAAGGGAATGTACCCCTCAGCCACCCACCAAGTGTGGCCTCCAGTTCCACTGGGCTGGAGTGGCAGGCCAAGCAGGTCAGAGCAGAGAGCTTATGAACATCCAGGAAGAAGAAGATAACGGGGAGGCCGGGCTACTTTGCTGCCAGATAGTATTTTGTCACAGCCTGGCCTCTGGCCAGGCTAGAGGTACTTGAGCATCAGTAGACTGGCTTGGAATCTGTCACTCCCTGAACAGGAAACTGTTGTCTCTTTTTCGGCTGCACTGTTCAATACAGCGAAGACTAGCCACTTGTGGCTATCCAAGTTTTAGCTGCAAATGGTTTTACCTAAGCAATGCGCAGAACAGTCTGTAGCTGTGTGAGCTGTGTTTCAAGGGCTCGGTAGCCACGTGGGGCAAGTGGCTTCTGAGTGAAATGTTGGAAGGATCAGCGAAACGGCTAGTAGGTAAAGCCTTGCTGCCGCAATGTGGCCAGTATGCATGCCCACTGGGGTCTTCCTCTGGGGTGGTGAGGGTACCTTCGTAGGCACAGTCCTGTAAGGTTCCCAGGACTTTTTCCTCAGACTCAGTGCCCCAAGCTGTACACTCAGCAATTTCTGCTCTTAGCAATGAAATCGCTCCCCAGGAAGGATGGTGGGAGGTCTTCTCTCCCAAACCCAGATGCTCTGGAAGAAGCCTGGTCTTCATTAAAAAAAAAAAAAAAAAAAAAAAAAAACCTACAAACAACAGAGTTCAGCAATGTGGTAGGGAAATAGGGCCAGGTGGTAAAGCCGCTGAGCGGCAGGTGGAATCTAATAGTTTCTTTTCAGAATTGTCTTTGGGGTGTGTTGTTGCTTTATCATCGTGTGCATTGGTATGTTACCGGCATGTCTGTCTGTGTGATGGCGCCAGATCCCCTGGACCTGGAGTTACAGACAGCTATGAGCCGCCATGTGGGTGCTGGGTTCTCTTTAAACACAGAGCTATCTCTCCAGCTCCCTTTTTTTCCCCAGAGTTTTTGAATTCTCAACCATGTGAATGGATGTTTGTTTGATTTGATTAAAGTACAGGTATAGTTTGGTTTGAGAATTTTTTGGTCTTTTTTTTTTTTCTTCTCCTCTGTTTTGTTTAAGACAGAATCTCATGTAGCCCAGGCTGACCCAAATTTACTATGTGGCCAAAATAAAATGACCTTGAAGTTCTGATCTTCTGGCTTCCACCTTACAGATATGAATCACCAGGCCTGGTTTATCTGGTCCTGGGGATGGGGAGACCAGGGTTTGGGGCATCCAGGCAAGCACTCTGCCAATGGAGCCATATCGCTAGCCTTTTTACTATTTCATATTTTTCTGGTTTTGAAACAGAATCTCACTAAGCCACCCAGTCTGGCTTTAAGCTCTCTCTGTAGACCAGGTAGGCCTTGAACTTCCGATCCTCCTGCCCCAGCTCCTGGTATCACAAGTGTGTACCACCATGCCCTATTTACAGGGTGCTGGAGTTCTTCAGGGCGTTGTGCATGCTAGGGAACTACCTACAGCTACACCTCATCCCCAGCCCCAAAGATAGTGTTGTTTTTAAAGTAAAACTTCAGGTTTTAAACATTTAACTTACAGTACAGAAAAAAAAATTAAGAACATTTTTAGTCTGTTTTTTCTCTATTTTAAATTTGAGTTACTATAAACCCATCTGGGTTTCTTATGCTAGAACCCTCTGTGTGAGACACTGGGGGTATATGCATCAAAAGAATATCTTAGTGCTGGGAAGTGATAGCACCAACTTTAATCCCAGCACACGGGAGGCAGAAGTAGGCAGATCTGTGCGTTCAAGTCCAGCCTGGTCTATAGAGTGAGTTGCAGCACAGTCAGAGCCGGGGAAACCCTATGGGGGCAGGAATGATGTCTTGCTTTGCATGGGAAAGAAGCTGATAAAGCTCTCCATTAGAACTTGTAACAAATCTCCTGTCTGCCCTTCCCTTGTTGCAGATCGGCCCGGGCTTTTGGACCTCAAAGGCAAGGCCAAGTGGGATTCCTGGAATAAGCTGAAAGGTAATTTGTTCTGATCGATCTCCCTCCCTCTCCCTCCCTTGTGAGGCTGGCCGTTGAAGATTCTCAGTTCTGGAGTGGGGAGGACAAAGGTCAGGAAGCACACATTGGAAGCCAGCCCAGACAAGCCTAGCATGGGGAAAACTAGGCCATCTCCTTTCCCTCCTTTTCTAAGAGCTTTGAATCTGAGCAGACGTGTTATCTGGAGGGGAAGGACTTGGGGACCAGCCACTGAGAAGTAGGCCAGGGAGTGACATTGTTGCCATGGTCTTTGGATGTCTATTGAGTAAAGAGAGTTCTCTCGTCCACGCCTCTATCTCCCCAACAAGGCCAGGCGGTGACCCCTTAGCCGAGTGGCCATTCCCCAGTTCCCTTTGAGCTAGAAGGGCACATGAGAGAAGGGGATGAGGTAATGCATGGCCAGTGAATGGAACGATTATTCACTGAGAGCACAGGCATCTAAGAGGTGTCCAGGCTCCACTAAATCACGTGTTCCCACGGCAGCAAGCCCCAAGAGCTGGCACCAGAGTTGGGGCAGCTTTCATACCCTCGCCAGCCAGTTGCTGAATAGGCCTCTGTCCTCACAGGAGAGAAAGGCATGGGCTCAGGAAGGGCCCAGCACACTGAAATGCCCTGCCAGGGCAATGTGGGTCTGGCTGTCCATCTTCCACACTGTTTTCAGGCCCTGGAAACCCTGGTGCTTCACAACAAGCTTTCTCAGTCCCCAAGGACTTCCCATTACCCCGGGGGATCTAGGAAACCCAGTATGGCCGTCCCTCAGGGTGTATCCATTGTCCTTTATGCCGTGACCAGGGGACAAAGATTTGCCTCATTCCTTTCCGAGAACCAGCTACTTTTCCGCAGTCTTCACCTCTTCTCCCAGCTTCTCTTTGTGGGGGCAGAGGGTTAGAGGGGGACTGGCTCGGAAAGCCAGCAGCGTAGCCCTGGGAGATAAGAATCCAAAACAGGTCATCCACAAAGCTGAAGTCAAACAGTAAATCAGCAGCACCAGCAGAATCACTGCAGGGATACTTTCCTGCCTGTCTAGAAGGCTAAAGGTCCTCGCTGCCTGCAGCCCCATCGGGCAAGAGCTGGGTGCATCATGAAGCAGACCTCATCCCCTGGAGGGCTGTATGTCTAGTTCTCGGGCCATCTCTGAGATATAAGGACTGTGCTGTGTGTGTAAGAAGTAACTCCCAAATATGAAACTGGGATCGCCGCAAGTGTGTCCAACCTGTGGCCCATCACATGGGGAGATTATGTAGAGATGGTTAATTGATTAAGAGCACTTGCCGCTCTTGCAGAGGACTTGGATTGGGATCCCCAAAACCACAAGTGGCTCACAACCACCTATAACTCCAGTTCTAAGAGATCTGACTCCCTCATCTCACTTCCTCAGGCACCCGCACGCATTTGGTGCACATACATATATATTCAGGGACATATGCATACTAATAAATAAATAAATGATAGATGGATTTTTTAAGTAAATAGAGAACCGTGGAGAAGACACTTGACATGTAACCGTGACCTCCACTTGCACACGTGAACATCCGCTGGCAAATACACAGACACATACATACATATTACACCCAGCTGCACAAATACGGCACACAGAGTTTTTAAAAAGCCAAGGCCGCACACCCCCACCAGCTCAGTGTCTTTCTAGCAGACTGCTTCCCTGATGTAACTCTCACCGGTTCCTTCCAGGAACTTCCAAGGAGAGCGCCATGAAAACCTACGTGGAGAAAGTGGAAGAGCTAAAGAAGAAATACGGAATATAGAAGACCAGATTTGGTGGCCAGCCACACGTGTGACCTCTGAGAACATAATGCCTTGGTTTTTTTTTTCTAATGTAGATGATATGGCTCTGATAAATTAGGGCCAGAATTAATCGCTGATCTTCCTCCCTGTGTAGTTTTTACCTGAAATCAATTAAAAGTACATTTGTTACTTTATCTCTTTAGGCTCCTGGGCTCTTTTATATATTATATTATATTAATTGTGTTTGCCTTCTGTGTGTATGGGTGGCTGAGAGCGCAGCACACACGTAGGTCAGAGGAAAATGCCAGAGTTGGTTATCTCCTACCATGTAGGTCCCAGGGATCAAACTCAGGTCCTCAGGCATATTACCCACTGAGGATCTCACCAGCCCACTACCCAGGTTCCTGGAATGACTCGCCTTGCTCCAGGCTCTCCTCTGCTTCCTTCTAAAAATGTGCTTTGGAGCTGGGGTGTAGCTCAGTATAAACCCATGGTTTCAGTTCCCCAGCCAGCACTGCCCCAAAAAATCAGGCATGGTTGTGCACACCTGTAATCCCAGCACTCAGAAGGTAGACCAGGCCTATCAGAAGTTCAAAGCCATCTCTTGGTGACAGAGCGAATTTGAGACCAGCCTGGGCTACATGAGACCCTGAGTCATAAAAACCAAATAAAATTAAAAATAAATGAAGATGTGTTCTTGAAGCCCTTCTGCCCTCTTTCTCTACCTGGATGGAATGTGAGGGGTGGTCACGCTTGGTCCCATGTGTGGACAGCCACAGTGAGAGATGGGGTTGTACAAGTGGTATTTCTTCCCCTGCTCCTAGCCACCTCAGATCAGGTGAGCTGGCTGGGACCTGCGCCTCCAGATGTTCTAAGAGCCCCGTCGCAGGGCCGCCCTCAGGTTCTAAGGAAGGCAGGATTGACAGTGTTTGAATTTGTCTGGATCCAGAGCAATTGAGCAAGAGTGGGAGCACCCTTGGGAACAGGATGCTCCTGGTCTGAGGTTTCCTAGGGTTCCTTTCAAAACTGGGCCACAGTGGGAGCAGGAAGGCCATTCGCCAGTGTGCCAAGAATTTCCTCAGTGGGAAGAAGGGAGAGAGGGCTTGGGGAGACCACAGAAAAGCAAGCTGGACTCCTACAGAAGGATTGCTCTTCAGAAGAAGGAAAGAGACAGCCGGCAGAGGCATGCTGCAGCTGGGCCCCTCTGTGCCCTGAACATGGGATACTGTAGTGCTTTTCCATGTCATGGGTGAGGATGTTAAATCTGAAAAGGTCTCACGAATACTCCAAGGACAAGAAGCTCGCTCAGCTTTCCTCCTCCAAAGCCCAGATCCATAGCCACAGTTCAGCCTCACTCTCAGAACAGCGCCAAGGCCTGAGAATAACTCATGCCGGCTCCCTCCGCTGGTAACTAAATGGAGAATCAGCTTTTTAAGTGCAGGTCGTTACCCTGGTTCCAAAGCCGAAGCCTTGAAGGAGACCAGAAGGAGGCGAGTAGCCTCCACTGTTGGGTGTGGTACCCTCTGTACCACAAGACAGGAGAGAGCAGGCTTAAAGGTGCCCAAATCTGTGCTAGGCAGTTGGAGCCCAGGGAAGTGGATATGAAGGTGCCGTCCGAGGGCTGAGGGGTTGGTGGTGTCTGTAGGACTTGAGTTCAGTCCCCAGAACTCATAAAAAGCTGGGCGTGGTAGCATGTGCTTGTAAGCCTAGCACCAGAGAGACAGGCAGGCAATTCCCTAGGGCTCCCTGGGAAACCAGACTAGCCTACCCGGCGAGTTTTAGGCCAGTAAGAGCCTGTCTTTTAAACAAGATGGGCAAGAGAGGCGGCTCAGCAGTTAAGAGCACTTACTGCTCTTACAGAGGACCCAGGATGGCTCACAACTACCTGTAATTCCAGTTCCAGGGGATCCAATACACACCTCCAGCTTCCATGGACGCCAGACATGCATGTGGTACATGGACAGACAGACAGACAAAACACCCATACACATAAAACAAATCTTTTCTAAAAGGTGGACAATGCCCGAACAATGACACTCAGTTGTTCTCTGGCACACACACACACACACACACACACACACACACACACACGCTTGAGCACACACCATATGAGCAGCTGGGAGGTTGCTTTAACATAGCAAGAGGCCAAGATTACAAGTCTACTTACGCACCCAGAGGATGTGACTTAAGTGGCAGGGTCATTTATGAGGAAGTGTGTTTTTCTGGTTGTTAATGTAACGGCGTGTTTGAGGCAGGGCACCTACTGCCCTTCTTAGCGCCATCAAGACCACTCAACCCAATCATTTGCTTGCTCTGTTAATGCTCTAAAAGTAAACAGGCCTGAAACACTACCAGAGGGGGTGCACACTGAAAGAGGCGGGCACTGGCGGATGCACACCTGGAGTCCCAGTTGCCTCCAAAGCCGGGGTAGGAGGATCACACATTAGAGACCACACTGGGCAAAACCCTGCAGAAGGCACAGAGGCCTTTGTGCTCTTGGATAAGCACTAGGGAAACCAGGAATGCTCAACACACAGGTTGTCTCCAAAGGGAGAGTGCAACATACTTCCCACCCAGAAGTCAGGGAGCTGAGGTCGCTAATAGCCTGGTAACCTCTGTCCTATCTGCATGGCCAGGCTGCTCAGACTGTTATCCAGAACCTGTTTATTTCCGGCTCAGTAGCGCTCTCCTCTCCAAACCTTATCAGGAGCATTGTTTACTTGAGCCTGCTTCCTTGCTTAATCTTGATGGAGGCTGTCGGTTGTATTTTGTTGGAGCTGTGATATAATCATCTCCTAAGCTCTGTTGTGCACTTAACATTGAGTTAATTATCCCCAGGAAACTTTTTTTTCCCCCAAATTGCACTGCGTTTAAATAAGCCTAAAATAAACAAGCCAGTTTTAGAGTCTTGGAGTTTGAACCAACACTGGCTCCTGAGTCGAGTTGAACCGGACTTCTTAGCTTCTCTCAGATTGACCCCCTGCTGGCCACGGCATTTGCAGAGACCCCTCCCCAGCAAGATGCCATCTCAAAAAAAAAAATCAATATCAAAATACACTGAGGGTAAACTGCATTAGTAGAAGGTGGGCCTAACATGGAAGGAGGGAGAGGCACACAGAGGAAGTTAAGGGGGAAATTCCCTCTCCATTCAGACGTGGCTCAAGGCTCAACTCAGCCAACTCCCCTAGAGGGCAGTGGTGAACCTTCATGAGACTGCAGGAGGCTTCCAACACGGGCTGTTACCATCAAGACTCCTTTATCGGGATCTTATCCCATGAGCCTTCACCCACCCTTACTAGCAACCTCCCAGTCTATGGTTGCGGGAATCCAGGAGGCCTTAGGCCTGGAGCTCAGCCCGTTCAGCTGGTAACATGACGAGAGTGGATAAGTAGCCCCGGGCAGCCTTCTGACTGGCTTGTGGCTTGTGAGGAGCTGGGCCCACAGGGCACCATGTCCTCGCCTTTCCTGGTGAGGAAGCCTCCAGGCCTGACACGCTACAGTCACAGGGCTCTAGGACTGTCTTCTGACCACTTGACAGTGCTGGGGAAATGAAAAGTCAGTGGCGTCAGGCGGTGGTGGCGCACACCTTTAATCCCAGCACCTGGGGGGCAGAGGCAGGCCGATCTCAGTGAGTTTGAGGCCAACGTGGTCTACAACAAGCAAATTCTAGGACAGCTAGGGTTGTTACACAGATGTAGTAAGGGGGCGAGCAGACCTACTTTTCATCCCGCCTGGCTCCCGCATGGTTAGCTTTACACTTGGTGCTGAATGGGGCGCTGTTAATCAGATCTTTCATGCTGTAACCTGTGTGCCAGGTTCATCTCAGTCGGCAGTTGAGTGAAGTAATTTTTTGAAAGTGTTCACAGCAACCTTTCAGGAGGGCATGGTCTATCATACCTATTGGGATAGAAGCAATCCATGGGGTCTCATCCTCTGTGAAAACAAAAGAAGAAACTCTTTTCCAAAGCATTGATATCCTTAGATCCAAATTCTGAAGTCAAGATACCTTTAGAACATATATGCAGGTTCAGCTTAGCAGCTCATTTAATGAAATGGTTTTTTTGTACTTAGCTCCGTCACAGTCAAAAGTTTTAAAGAAAACACAAAAAAATATATATATAACCCAGACCCTCTGTGAATTTTCCATTTTTACGTGGCTTATTTTTACTCTATCAGTTTACTTTATTCTGTCTCCTTAAAGACTTTACCCTTTTTTTAAAGGCATTGACTTTATTCTCTATATTCTTTTTCTTCTCTCTCTGAAACCTAGGTACACTCATCCAGCACTGTGATGCATTTAGTGGTCTTTTATGTCTGATTCTGTCCTATTGTATTGTCTGTTTTTGCTTTGTGCCTTTAAATCACTAAGCACTTAAGAATCTAAGCTGTGACATTCCTAGGTCAAAAACAGGTACTGCAGGCTTGCCCCGCCCAATCCAACATTGTGACTGAATCACTTGCGCCTCTGAGCTGTAGAGCCCTGGGCTGCTCTGGATGTTGGCTCCACCTCTCTCCAATTTCAAAATGGTGAATGTACCATTTCTGCTATCTCTGGGGCCACCAAGTAGGAACTGTACTCAGCACTTTAACTCTGAGACTGAGTGTGCAGCACAGAAACTCTTTTCATCCAAGTTACAGCCAAATCTGCCATGCAGAGCACTGAGCAGCCTGGAAACATCTCTCTGTATTGTGGCAGAAATCCACCATGCTCTCCCGCTTGCCTAAGCCTGATCCCGCCGTCTGCCCAGGCGGGGAGCACAGGCATGGTCTCCGAGTACTTTCCTTTCTTCCCGATCCCGAGTGGGAACACAAACATCCAGCCCACAAATGCTCCATAGCCGGAGTTTGCACCGGCGGCACAGCCCAGGAAGCTGCATTTTAAAATGGCTCAGCTTTTTTCCTGCTGAGTCTGCTGAGTCAAGAAAATTTCTCTGCAGCACACCCTAGCAAAAACAGCAAAAAGCTGTGTTAAACTCTCTCTCTCTCTCTCTCCTTTTTAAACCCTCTCAGGTTTTTAAGTAGATTTAGTCCATCACGTTGGAGCACACAGAGGAACCCTGTCTCCAAAAACAAAACAAAAAGGCAAAGTCTTTTGAGGGTCACCATTTCACGGCCTCCTATCAGTGGCCTTTGCTTTGTTTACAGAGGACCTGATAGGGCCATCATTCACAGTCTTCCTTTTGGTGTTTGCCTCCTTGGGTGTGGAGAGTACACCTCATTACAGTGAACTAGTTCTTGGGGAGCACATTCCAAGATGCTGTATATACGCCCAAGGCCAACGAATGCCAGACTGTGTGCACACTTTTTCCTTTATGTGTATATCTGTGGCTTAATCTATGAATCGTATGCATTGAAATATCAACAATAACTAATGAAATAGAATAGGATAAGATACACTAGCTAACTTAAAATGACGAGTTGCTCACTTGTGGAGTTTTCCACCCCCGACCTACCCAGTGGGGGGGGGGGTTTGCCCTTCGCTGTCTCTACCTCATATTTTGAGACAGGGTCTCTCGGTGAACCTGGAATCTACCTTTCCCAGCTACACTAGCTGATCGCTGAGTTCCCAGAATCCACCTGTCCCTGCTTCCCAGCACTGCCACTCAGGGCTACATATGTGGATTCCTGTGTCCATGCAGCAAACATTTTACTCAGTGAGCCTGCCCTTTTAAAAATGTTTTGAAACTTTGGCTTATTTATTGTGTGTGTGCACACATGCATCCGTGTGTGCATTCAGGCATGCGGTACACTTGGGCCGCGCGTGGGAGTCAGAGGAGCTTCTTGTGCCCATCAGCACCTATCGCTATGTTTGGGACGGTGTGTCTTTTGTTTTCCCTCTACTGTCTGGCAGACGAGGTGGCCCTCAGGCTTTTGGGATCCTCTGCCTCCATCCCTCTGTGGGAGTGTTGTGATTACAGACACGCTACCTAGGCGTTTGTGTCATTCTTGGGTCACACTCAGGTCCTCACACCTACACAGTACACATTCTTACCTCCTCCCCATCTCCCCTCTCAGCGCAGAAACACTGCGCTAAGCCCGCACATTTCCCATTGTTTCAGACAGTCTCACTGCATGCCTAGCCCAGGCTGGCCCCAAACCCAGGATCTTCCTGTGCCAGCCTCCTGAGGTACGCGCTACCATGCCCCACTCCCATTCAATACTTTTGAACTTGTTTATCACAAGTCCTGAAACTACAGAAAGCAAAATACAGATGAGCAGGCACAGATGGCCTGCCTGGCCGATGGGATGGCTGTGCTCATCATCCAAATTAAGAGGTTAAAGGCTGAGGAGATAGAAATGGTTTAGAAAGCCCCGCTTCTTTCCTTCTGTCATGTTCCCTCTCAGAGTTGCATCTCCACCGACTGCCCGAGGACAAGAACGACAACTTCTGGTGCTCCCAGGAACTCAAAGTCCTGGAATCCATTCCTGAAAACGCGCTTGCAAAAGCAGTTCCATCTCCACCTGGAGAGGGCGCTGGTGAGCGCGCTTTTTAAGGTGATTCCCAGGCTGAGCAGGTGTGTCAGCCATCGCCTTGTCCCACCACCTCCCCTCCACCCCGTTCCCCCGCTGCCCATTACACACACACTAGAGAGCAGTCCTACTGGTATTTACCTAGCATTCTAAGGTGTCAGCAATAGCTTCCCCTCAGGGGCTCTTCTGGGCTTCCGCAGGAGCACAGGTCCAGGCCAGGCACCTCGGCGTCACGGGGCGCCACGCCTTACTTTGTCAGAGCTCCAGAACAAGCAAATGTAGGTTGCTCATAGTCGTCCTCCGTACACCAAAGTGGTTCCAAGATCCAAAAGTCTGGAGACAAGCATCGCCAAGAAACATGGACGCATCACTGGACTGCAAGTCAGGAACTTCAGCTCGGCAGTCACACAAGTTAAAGAGACTTGGGACAATTATGTCATTTCAGAGAGCCTCAGTTTCTTCAGCAACAAGATGGAACCCAGGGCTGGGAGATGGGGAGAGATCAGTAGGTAAGCATTTTCTCTGCAAGCATAGGACCCTGAGTTCAGCTCCCCAGAACCCACATAAAGCTGGGCTTGTAGCACACAATCAAAGTGCTCCCTCAGGTAGGCAGAGACAGGAGCATCCCAGGGAGCCCTTGGGCCAGCCAGCCTAGAGTACACAGTGAAAACAAGAGGCTCTGTCCCAGACAAGGTGAAAGTTTACCATCTACAGTCATTCTCTGACCTCAACCTGTGTGGTGGCATCTGCACGCACACACACACACACACACACCACACCACACCACACCACCCCACCCCACACCACACAAGGAGCCAAGGACCAGAGAGATGGTTTAGCAGTTAAAAGCACTCACTGGTCTTGCAGAGGACCCGAGTTTGATTTCCAGCACCCATGTCAGGTGGCTCACAACCACCTGTAATTCCAAATCCAGGGGGATCAAATGTCTCTGGTCTCTCGGCACTTGTGCTCCCATGTTCACACACACACACACACACACACACAACACACTTACACATACATTCTTTAAATGTTAGAAATAATTTATTTTTTTAGTGGTGCTAAGGAAGTTAGCATCCCATAAAAGCCACAGAAGGGCAAAGAGAAGCCCCCAGGGGTGGTTGGGTTACTAAAGTCAGGTTAGAATATTGTAAATAGATGTCTTAAACAGCCGGATGATTATAGGTTCTTAAATTATAGGGACTGAAGTTGAGGGTGAGGCCAGAGAGGTCACTAATGAGGCAGGCTTTCCTAGAGCTTTGCCTTTGGGCTCTGGGTCAGGAGTGATAATCCGAATGGGACTGCATGAGACTTTGCCTCGCTACCCATGCAAGTGCACTTATGTGATTTCTGTGATTGTTCTTTTCACTTTACGTTTTGGGACTGCAGTTGTGTGCAACCGAACTCATGGAAGTGAGGCGTGGATGAGGAAGGGATTGCTCTGGGGTCTTTGCAGGTACAAAGGATATTTACTGAGGGAAGATCAGCCTGGGCACAAGGTGGGGCCTGGCTCAGTGACCAGAGAACTTGTGGGGAGAGACAGGAATATAAAGACCATGTGAAAATGGGCACAGATTGGAGTGGCACAGTGACGGGCGTCCGTAGGGAGAGCATGGCTAACAGCTGCGGCTGGGTGCACGAGGAGAACGCACCGGAAACTAAGCGGCAGTGTCCTTTACCCTGGCTGATCCCATGCCTGACAGCCACCAGCAGCTGGACACCGTGAACTGCAGACAGGTGGACCAGTGTGCTCCTAAATGAGTGTGTCTTCAGAGCTGGCCGCAGAGCGGCACTGTGATGGTTTAATTGTCAATGGCACACAGTCTAGAGTCACGTGCAAAGAGACTCTAGACTGGGCCAGGCCTCTCTGAGGAGGTGTATCTTCATTATGTTAATTGAGCTATGTTAATTGCCCACTGTAGGTGGCGCCATTCCCTGGGCTGAGAGACTGGATTGCCCAGGGAAGTGAGGTGAGCGCAAGCATGTGTTCATCACTGCTACCTGCTCTTTACTGAGGATGCAATGCGACTGTCTGCTTCAAGTCCTGCTGCCTCAGCTTCCTCTCATAATCTGTTACTGTGAGCCAAAAAAACCCTTCTCCTCTAAGTGCTTCTGCCAGGCGCTGTTTGTTTGTTTGGGGTCTTGGTTTTTTCAAATTTAACTTTGTATCGATTCTTTGTGGCTCGTGCATCTCAATGCCACTCATCTCCCCATCTGCCCTCTGCCCTTGCAACCTCACCCCTCTGTAGTGGGAGCTGCGGGCTGCTTTCCATCCTGCCCGGCTCCCACAGGGCTAGCTTTACACCAGAAATAATAACACACAAACTGTATTCTTTTAAACACTGCTTGGCCCATTAGCTCTAGCCCTTACTGGCTATTCTCATATCCCGATCAACCCATCTCTAATAAACTGTGTAGCACTGGTCTTACCGGGAAAGATTCAGCATGTCTGACCTGGCGGCTTGCTTCATCACGCCTGCCCGGGAGAGGGGAGCATGGCCTCTGAGCTCACTTGCTCTTCCTCCCAGCATTCTGTTCTGTTTACTCCTCCCACCTATGTTTTTAACCTATGAGGCCAAGCAGTTTCTTTATTACTTAACCAATGACCTTCCTCCATCACCCGCCCCCCCCCCACAGGATAAAACAAGATAAAATTTAAAAGAAAAGGAAAGAAAAACCTGCTTGTGGAAGCTGCAGTGTGACACGGGGAGTCCCACAGTCCTTTCGTTCATGTGTTGTTCATTGCGTTGTTCATTGCTTTGCCTCTTTGTTCTGATCTGAGGTCTCTGGTTTTTGCTACATCATCAATGCTGGGCCCTCAGGGGGGCTCCTGTTGGATATCCGGTAGTTATCCTGTGTCATGGAGACCCTGTAACATTGTGTCTGCAGGACCAGCCCCTTCACCTGTTCCAGGAGATCATAGATAGGTTGGATGATGGGATGGGCCAACTCATGGCCCTGGTTCTGGGTCTGCATGGTTGCTGGGTTGGTCAGCCCATCAGCTTTCCCTCATCCTCAACACCAGGGTGAGCTTCCCAGTACTGACCCAGCGATAGCTCACCCTATGTAGTAAGCAGCAAGGGTTGGGGTTGATTCTTCTGCTCTTGTGCCCTCAGGTTGGCTCATCCATACCTATACCACCAGGGCCAGGTCTACCGTGTTGCCTAGTTGTTGTGTAGGGGCCACTCCACCTAGGGCTGCAGCTTGAGAGGCAGGGCCAGCTCTCTTGCTCCAGTAACCTCAGGGACAGCTCTCCCACCCACCATAGACGTCAAGGGGCATGGCGGGTGCTTCTCGCCCTCACCCACACCACGATGTAGCAAATGAGGGGCAGGACTCAGTCTCTCACATTCACATGTGCCAGCTCATCACACCTCCACCAAGAGGGTCAGCTGTACTGTGTTGCCCCAGGTGAGGTTCAGGGCCCACTCTCCCTAGTTCTGCATCTGGTGAGGAGAAGCAACAGGTCTCTCATCCCCTGCAGATCTGCCAAGTGTTTTTTATCAAAGCAACAGGAAAAGTAAGACAAGCACCACTGTCCCAAGTGCTTGGTGCAGGCACCAACATTTCTGAAGTTTGCATCCATCCCTTTGTGCACATCACTCCTAACGATTCCTTTTTTTATATGTGTACCAAATATATATATATATATATATATATATATATATATATATATGCACATTTTGAAAATACGCATATTTTGTGTTTGTTTGTTTCACGTGGGTGTTCATGTGTGTATGTGTATATGCATATGGAGGCCAAGGGTCAGCCTTGGTGTCTTTCTCAGACTTCCCTCCACCTTTTCTGAGCAGAGTCTCTCACAGATTCAGCTAGACGAGCTGGCCATAGACTCCAGCATCCTCCGTCTCGGCCTCTCCGCCTCTGGGATTAGAAGCTAATATCAGCATAACCCTCTTTGGGCAGCGCAGCTCGGGTCCTCATACTTGCGTGACCCTGGCAAAAGGGGGTTCTGGGAGGCCACCCCTCACCGTAACTGAGCACAGACATGGGATGCCACAAATCCTCTGAAGGAAGAAGGAAGGAGAGAGGGAAAACAAACAGCACTTCCTTTTCAAGGGGCCATGGTCAGCAAGATAAGGGTGTCCCTAAAGAGAGACCTCTGTCCTCATCCCCAGACTGAGGGTACAAATGAAAATGAGGTCATTAACTCACCAAGTTTTCAAAATAGTCCAGAGGAGCCCAGTGTGATCAAAAGGTGTGGACATGGCAGACAAAGACAAATAAATCAGTGTCCGCATGAGATTCCCCCACTGGCTTAGAAGGCAGAACATGACAGGGCACATGGAAGTTCCTAGAGACTAGGGAGGCCAAGGAAACAGTCTCCCCTGGAGATGCCCGAAGGAAAATGGTCCTGTTATACCTAGACATTCACCCACAGGGATCTGTGCCAAACTTCCGCCATGCAGAAGGGTCAGTGTTTGTGTAATCCCAACACGGCGGGGGTGGGGGGTAGAGGCAGGAGGAACAGAACTTCAGGGTTGTCCTTGGCAACATAGCGAGTTCGAGGTCAACTTGAGCTGCTTGAGACCCTGTCTCAAAAAGACGGAGGGTCTCACTTATCTATGTGGAATTAAATGTCCCTAGAATTAGTGTCTTCAAATGCTGACATTTTCTTGTCCACGTGGATCTAGGATTGGCCCTGTCTCAGCGAGGGGTACACATCGCTGTGGTTAGGGGATGGCCCAGGCTGGAATCGTGTCCCTTTCCCTGCTCATCAGACCGACACCGCCCATGTCAAGTCACATGACTTGAGCTTCCTCAGAGCGTGGTGGCTGAGTTTCCAGAGAGCCAGGCATCACCTCTGTGTGGAGGGTGCGGATGCATGTGTACATGGATGTCCATGTCCACATGTGTGCATGTGCACACGGAGGCCAGAAGCCAGCTTCAGGTGTCATTCTTCAGAACACTGCCTACCTTGTGCTTTGAGACAGGGTCCCTCACTGGCCTGGAAGGCAATGATTCAGCTAGGCTGATGGATCGGCAGCCCCTGTTATCCAACCATCTCTGCCCCTCCCCACTCAACTCTCTTACTTCGAGTTTCTATTGCTGTGATAAAACAACTCGGGAAGGAAAGGGTTTATTTGGCTTGCATGCCCATCAGTGAAGGAAATCAGGACAAGAACTCAAGCAAGGCTGGGACCTGGAGGCAAGAGCTGATGCAGAGGCCATGGGGAAGCGCTGCTTATGAGCTTGCTCCTGCTGGCTTGCTCAGCCTGTTTTCTTATTGCAGCCCAGGGATGGCACCACCCATACTGAGTTGGGCACTCCCACATCAATCATCAATCAAGAAAATCCACCTTAGGCTTGCCCATAGCCCAACGTGGTGCACACATTTTCTCCATGAACATCCCTGTTCCCAAACGGCAATAGCTGTTGTCAAGTTGACATGAATCCAGCCAGCACGCCAACACCAGGGTTACAAGCTTGGGCCACCATTTCCAGCTTTTTTGGTTGCATGTATGTGTAGCACATGTCTTCTCTCTCTCCCAGTGACCCTTCACTTCCATGTAGTTGGTGGAAATGTACTACTCTTGCCATCCGTGTTGCAATAGAGCAGTGGCGGCAGCCTTTGCCACTTGGGACAGTCCACAGCCTTACAATGACACTGTTATTTTATGGTGTGTTTGCTCCAGCCTGGCGTAGACAGAATTCTACCCCGTCCCCTCCTGCCAGCCTCTAACATTTCCATCAGTAGGATTCTGAACTAGGGCCTATTTGTTTTTATTGTTGTTTTTAATAAACTAAAGGTCTTGCAAATGGATTAGTTGCTTGTTTGGGGTTTTGAGACAGAGTCTGATGTAGCCTAGGCTGGTCTCTGACTTACTATGTAGCTGAGGATGACTTTGAATTTCTGATCTGCCCTCACCTCCTGAGTGCTGGGATTAAGTACGTGTGTCACCACGCTTAGTTGACTCAGTGCTGGGGACTGGACCAAGGGTTCCTTGCATGCTGGGCAAGCGCACTTGCAACTGAGACACGCCCCCAGCCCCTCTTTAATGTATTAAAGGTCAACGTGTCTTTGCTAACTTGATTATCATTTTTAGGATGATTGTATCTCCATAGCTTAGCAGACAAGGATGGTGGTATTTGGCTACTTCAGGCTTCCTTGAAAATTAAAGTTTGACAGTTGCCTTCTTTATGGGGCTCGCTTCCCCCACCTCTCCCTCACTGCTGACACCTCCCTCCTGTCCTCCCCCTGCACTCTTAGGTCCAGCCTTGTTCTCAAATCTAACCGTGCTCAGGGGCAGCAAGCCAGATGTCTTCCAGTCACCAAGGTCCTCTGTGTGTGTGTGTGTGTGTGTGTGTGTGTGTGGTGTGTGCTCGCTCGTGTGTGCAGGGGTGTGTGTATGTATGTGTGGGTGTGTTGTGGACTGGCCCTTCCTTGCCCTCACCCTCACCCCACCCCAGGGGTAAATGTGGCACTCAGTGAACCACAAAAACGGTCAGCGTTTGCGGAAGCAGGCCTTCAGGGCACACCACCAGGACTCAGATGTTTAGAAACCGGAAGGGCTCCGTGGGCAGACTATGAGTCATCTGGGAGCTCTGAGAAGACAAAGCCATGTTTCAGCAGAAGGCCACAAGGGGTCTGGGGAGTTGCCAGAGACGGGGAGCTGAGTGGGGTCCAGAAGGGAAAGCCTTACTGCAGCTGCTCCAAGGTCGGTTTCTGATCAGTGGGATCCTTTTGTCCCTACCTTCCCTGAAATGAGATTACTAACACTCACCACCGCCACACAGCTTTTACCATGGGCTCCGGAGGATCCGGCTCGGGTCTTCCGGCTCACACAGCAAGGCCTTTTCCCAGCAGAGCCATCTCCCCAGCCCTATTGGGGACCATTTTATTATAAGATATTTCAAACACCCAGGAAAGTAGAATAGCTCCGCAGTGAGCAGTCCTGAGTCCACTCTGTGGACGCCCATCTCAGCTTTTTATCCTGAGAACTTTATCACACACCCAGCCCTTTATCTGTTCCACTGCTCTGCCAGTAGGCTGAGTACATCTGCATACATTCCAAAGTAATACGGACACCAGCATACTTCCCCACAATCTTAAGTGTGTACGTTAGTAATCAGTGCTTATATTTACGTATATGTCTATTGTTACTTTGGGACAAAATTAGATATAACATGTTGAAGGCTTGATCAGCACGTGCTCTATTAGGAGCCAGTGGAGCCTTAGGAATGTGGGACCTCATGGGAGAATATCCAGCCATCTGGGGATATGCCTCTGGAGAGGCTAGCGATCCCAGCTCCTTCTCTCCGCCCTCCCCTTCCTCCTTTTCCTTCCCCTTCTCTTTTCTCTACGGCTCTCTTTCTTCCCCTCCGCTCTGATGAGGCCAGAGCGAAACAGGACCAAACAACCATGAATGGAAGGGTCTGAAACTGTGAGCCAAAGTCCCTCTGGTTGTGCCAGCAAAGGAAAAGAGAAAACAAGAACCAGAGGGAAATGACTTTTATCTGCTTTTACAAAAACAAAAACCTTTAAGGAAGCATTGGAGCACCCTCTGGAGGTCAAAGGAAGAAAAACACTGCTATCGAATGGTTTCAGCCAGGTACAACAAGCTCGCTCAAATTCCTGCAGCCAGGCTAAAGTGCAGAACCTCTTCTTTTGCTATCTCGAAAAGTTACTGTGAAAACAGATTCTTGCTGAATCCTGAGCGCTTTAGGCAGATCTTAATCTGAGACTCCACCACCTGCCTGACGAGATGCACCAGAACCCTGCTCCTCCGGTTCACCTCTTCCTGCTCCACCAAAACCCTGCTTTCTTAAGGACTGTTCTCAGCTCCCCCTCACTCCATAGATGCCCCTCCTATCGTACACACCCCCACGGACACTTTTATGTCACTGAGCTCTATCCAAATATCAAAGTGCAACACAGAGGACTACTCCCTCTTAAAGAACGAGTCAGCTTGAGGCCCTTGGAGCCGACGGTCTACCTTCCCTAGTCCTGCATGCGTCCTCAGACATCAGCTACGAGAATCCCTAAGAAATAGAAGGCAAACAGATGGGTGGGTGGGTGGGTGGGTATCAAAATTCCATCTCCTTGACTTCTTCAGTTCTGTCCCCTTCAAAGGACACATGCTCCCGACCTAAGAATCCAGCACAGTGATGTGGATTATCTATCGTTCGCAAAGCCCCAGATTCAGTCCCTAATGCTATATCAAGTGTAGCAGGGCAAACTGGCAGTCCCAGGACTCAGGAAGTGAAGGCAGGAGAACCAAAAGTTCAATATCATCCTCGCTTAGATGGTGAGTCCGAGGTCAAGGCCCCCCTCAAAAGATGAAAGTATCATATAAAAATATGGCTATATCTTATCATCAAACATCACAGTTAAGCATCTAGTACACCGTGGACTGTCTGTATGTACAATAATGACGACGTAGTTGATTGCAGGGTTACAGTGCCCAGCTCTAAGGATGAAGATAATCACATATAGCCAGGTAAAGATCAAATTCCAAAAGTGGAAGTGTGGGTTCTACTGAATAATTCCTTGAAATTTCAATGTACTAGTCCGGGAATCAGAAACTAGAGTGCACTGCCTGCTTTTATAAATAAAGCTTTATTAACACATAGACACACTCACACATACCCCTAACACCACATAAACTGAACAGGGGGCCATATGATACCTATACTCCCAGCACTAGGGAGGTGGAGGCAGCAGGATCAGAAGTCTCAGATTTAGAGTATAGTTTGTTCATAGAACACTTGCATACAGTCCTAGGGTTCCATCAGCAGCACCAAGGAAAGAAAGAACGGAAACTTGGAAGAATAAGGACAAAATATCATTGAGCGCCAGAGCATAAAAAGAATACATTTAGGGGTCAGCTAGGTAGCTGAGTGGATAAAGGCACCAGCTACCAGCCTGACTCCCCCAAATCAATTCCGCAGACTCATGTGGCAGAGGGGGGACAAGTGACTCCTGCAAACTGTGCTCAGACTTCCACATGTGTGGACACTGTCCCCACCCCACCCCACCCCACACAAGAAATAGACGTTTAATCAAAATTTTAATTTAATTTAAAAGATGATAGATAGTCTTCTCTAAGGAGTATTTTCAGGCCACAGCAAAAAGGAGTCTGTACAGAGACTCAGAGGACATCAGGTAGGGGTGGGGATGAGGCCAGGAGCAAGTCCCCAGCATCTTAGGGTGAACCATTAGGGTGGTTGGGGAAAGGTGGGAGGGGCGGGCTAAACAGATTGCCTATTTCCTGCTTCTGGATACCTGACAGGGCCTGAGGGAGATTTAAAGATCCTTACTGAGAACAGGATGAAGGGGTACCAAGGGTTTCTGCCTCATCAAGATCAGATATGGTGGGTATAGAGAGAGCTAGCTACCTTGGGAGCCAGCCTCGTCCGATGAAGAAGGGCTCCCAGAAGAAGCAGCTGCAGGAACGCAAAGCCAGGGTTGTGCAAAGCACAAGGCTGCAAACGGGATATTCAACGGGTAAGGGTGAGGCAAGCAGCCCAGAACCTCAGCTTTTTCGATGTCCCCTTCCTTTCCGCCAGTTCTCCTGCCCTCTAATGCTTAGCGCTTAATGTTGACTCCAGAGAAGCCTTAGCGGGTCAGAACTCTGAAGCCCCTCCTCATATCAGTAAGGGATTTCTGGAAGGGCTGGATAGTCGGGGGAGTCTCCCTCTGCCACTGCCCTCCTTACTAAGAGAGGTGAGAGAGGGAGTTCGAACGTCTTGACTTTGGAGAGACTAGATCTTTACAGAAATCTCTCTTAATCCAGAAGATACCAGAGTGCCATTACCGTCTAATCCTCCGCCCTTCATCATTTCATCCTCGGCGGAAGCAAGCCTGCGAGTTGTACGGCCCACGCTGCACTTCTGACTCCTGGCCGCTAGAAGGCGCGCGCTCGCTTTGGTTACCCAGTGGCTGGAGCCTAGTCCAGCTTCACTAGTCAGCACCTTCTATCAGGCTTTTCTTTTGCGACCTGTGTGCACTTCAGGGCCGGGGGTGGGGGTTGGGGCTGGCGGGGCGAGTCGTCCTTTTAAATGTAAATTCTGTAATTTGATATGATTGTGAACACGCATGTCCCACCCCACCCAAGGGTTCCCTAGCCCTAAGCACGTGCGCAGGAAATTCAGAGCGAGTCTTTCCTTAATGTGTTGTGCTGAGCACAGATGACCTCTGAGTTCCCAAACTCTGGGTTCTCCCCCGGGTTCCTAACAGTGAGTGAGGTCTTAGTGATTGTCTGCTGTGTTAGATGGTTCCATTCCATGGTGAGCAGACCCCGAGAAAAACAAGTGAGGAAGATTTCATTTTGGCTCGTGGTATCTGGTCTCAGTCGGTCAAGGCAGAGAGGGGTTGGCGGAACAGTTCACGTTACAGCTTACAGACAACGGAGAAAAAACTGGAATAAAGGGAGGAGCCAGAGCAAGATACAGTCCCAAAGGGCGTGCCCGCAGTGACCTATTTCCTCCAATAAGACCGTACTTCCGGTCTCACCATTTACCATAGTGCTACCAGATCGTATCAGAGTATCAATCCATTTAGATCAGAGCCCTTAGATCCAGTGACTTCCCAAAAGCCTATCCGTGGGCTACCAGACCCCCACAGAAGCCTGTGAGGGACATTCCACAGTCAAACCATAGCAAGTTTCTCCATGGTCCTCAGGGTTCACATGGATACAGCAGATGAACCATCACGTGGGCAGACGAGGTTTGCTTAGGGCTTTCCTGGGTTAGCAGTGTAAGTCATTTGTCTGTGAAATACTGGACAAGTGGCCCCTCAGCTCACACCTGAGGGACGTCTAAAGCCAGGGCTGCCTGGCAGCATAACTTCCGTTCTTTCCACCATGAAACTGTGACTCTTCCCAGCTGGTAAAGAGAATGGTCTCATTTGTGAGCTGTGACGGTTAAGATCAGGAAACAAGCAGAGCTTTAACCTCCTTGCTCTGTGATAGTGGACGCGATGTGAGGAGCTGCCTCGGGCTCCCAGTACTAGGACTGTAGGCCAGATACTGTAACAGGTGCTACACACACACACACACACCATACACACACCATATACACTATACACACACCATATACACCATACACACACACACCATACACACACACACATACCATACACACACATACACATTTATGTGTATATATGCAAGTCCAATTCTTATGATGACTGTTGGGGATGCGGACCCCTGGCCCCTTGACTTGCTTTGCCTGCCTCAGACCCTTTGCCTGCTGGAGTGAACTGAGCAAAACACCTTGATGGTGGGAGAGTGGGTTCTGATGCAGCTGAAAGATTCTGAGAACTGGGCATGGCTAACAGTTAAAGATCCCTATATAAGCTTCCCTGGAGCACAATAAACTTGGCGTTCAGTATGAAGTATGACCCAGGTCCCCATGTCTCTGTGTTTGTCTGTATGTTTTTAAGTCTCCAGCCCAGTTCCCGGCTCACGAACCTGCCTGTAGCACAGGCGCTACAGATGACCAAACTTAGCTTTGTTATTTCACAGGTGAGAAAAACCAAGGTGGAAAGAGCATTGCAGGTTACCTGGGTCACACACGGACATCAGAACAGAATAGCAATTTCCATGTTCTTGGTCCATTGTTCTACACCAGAGATTGTCAGTACAGCACAAACCCACAGGTTTAGCTTCACCTAGAAATTTCCTTAAAACATATTTTTATTGATTATTTGGAAATTTCAAATAACATACCCTGATCACTTTTACTTCCCAAGTCCTTCCAGGTCTGCTCCCTACCCTTGTGTGCCCCCCAATAAAAGATTTTAAAAAAAGTTCAGTTTGTCTTGTCCATACAGTCACTGGAGCATGGGTCCTTGTCCAGCCCAACCCCTCCCGCAGCCATCTCTTCACCTGGGAACTTAATCAAAGGCATATTCTCTAGTCTCAGCCCAGGGGAACCCAACACAGGGGGAATGAGTTCGTGATGTGGGGGCTTTGTTGTTGTTTGTTTTTAATATTTACTTTAATTATTACTGTTGTTTGTTTTATTTGGGTTTGTTTTTTTGAGACACGGTTTCTCTGTGTAGCCCTGGCTGTCTTAGAACTCACTCTGTAGACCAGACTGGCCTCAAACTCACAGAGATCCACCTGCCTCTGCCTCCAAGATTAAAGGCGTGTGCTACCATGCCCATCCTACTTTTATTATTTTTTAATTACATGTGTGTGCATATGGGTTTGTACATGTGTGCAGGTGACCAGCATTGGAACTACTTGTGGTCGTGAGTTTATCCACTGTGGACGCTGGGAACTGAAGTCAAGTCCTTTGCAAGAGCAGCAAGCACTGAGCCGTCTCTCCAGCTGCAGGTCTAGGTCTGAACAGCTCTCCAGGGGATTCCAATGCACACAGAAGTTCGCAGCTCCATGCTGTGCGTTTTGCTACTTCTTCGGATCTCTATCCCACAGCCACTGCCATCAGTAACAAGTGTGTGGCATAGCTAATGCTACTGCTCTCAGCAGCCTGGGGAGGTAATCTTTTAAGGACCTCCCCTCAGGTGAAGCCAGATCTTGGTGAAAGCCTGGCTTTGGTGCAGACAAGGATTTCAGAACGAGCCAGTATAGCATGGAGATAAAATCTATTAGGAGCAGATAGAAAGACAGCAGCAGCAGCGGCTCGGCTGGCAAAGTGTTCGCTGCACATACACAATGACCTGAGTCTGGATCTCCATCTCCTAAAAAATAGCTGGCCTGCCCGTGCAGTGGGAAGGAGACGGGACACTCACCAGGGTCCCTGTTTCAAAAAATTAAGGTCAAAATTTAATTAACAAAGACACTTGTCATCAGCCTTTGCCCTTTGTATCCACAAGTGCACATGAACCACACATATGTGCACATGTACACAAATACACACACAAGACAGACAGACAGACAGATGGGGTGGGAGGGGGAAGAAGAGGCAAGGCACAGAGGGAGGGACTGAGTATGAGCATAGGCTTCTCAGAGTCACAGTTAAGTGTCTTAGCAATGACAGTAGGCAGTGGTTTGGAAACTTTCAGAATTCCATTGCTTATGGGGATTCCAAGGGACTCTTCTCTGTCTCTATTCCTCTCTAACTGAGACTACAGTTGTGGACTCTCGGACTCTGAGTCTGGTCTGGTGACCTCCTCCATGGGCTAACCTTTTCTTTGGACCATATGGTCTATCTGCTGCTCCTTCCTCTCCCTGTACCTCCCAGCTAAAAGCCCAGGGTCTTGCTCCTTGCTTCACATTAGCCTTGATCCTTTGTAACTGGGTGCTGGGAACCCCTCCAAGGGGGAGTTTAGGAGATGCCTGGAGGAATGGGGGAGCTGTACTGACAGCCGTTGGATCTCACTGCTAATCTTTGTCCAGAGGTGACAAGGAATCAAGAGGTCGCACACGAGGCTTCGGACATATCTGCTACCACACATTGTAGCACCAGAGAGTGTCCTATAAAACCACACAGCTTTACAGCGGGCAGGGAAAAGACCTGAATCAGAAGCCAGTTGTATTGGCCTCCTTCCCAGATGACAAGAGGCTTCAAGCAGAGTCCTCATGAGGGGCTCCTGTCCTTCCCATGTCCCCATGAGCTAGCTTAGTTTCTGTCCTCACAACTACACCATGAGAGGAAGCCAAACACTTTAGATCCACCACTCCCTAGGCCCAGGACAGAGAGAGAGAGGGCAGGAGAGATATGACGTGGCAGTGTGCTTGTCTCTAGTTTGTGACCCCCCTGCCATACTCTTCTGTACAGGAGCCTCTGGAGGACTTTCCCCTCAGCGTGTGATAGAGGGACCCGGGGACTAACCCTGAGGAGAGCTGGGGTATTTCTCCTCCTTCTTTCCAGGTATTTTTGTGCTTCATTTATTTTACTCTTCATTTATTCTTCATCCACTTTCATTTGTTGGTTCACAGAACCCTTCCTGAATACTGCTGTGTACCACACACTCAGTCCCACACTGGAGCACAAAGATTAGCAGTGAGATCCAACGGCTGTCAGTACAGCTCCCCCATTCCTCTAGGCATCTCCTAAACTCCCCCTTGGAGGGGTTCCCAGCACCCAGTTACAAAGGATCAAGGCTAACGTGAGACAGCAAGAAGCAGGACCCTAGGCTTTTAGCTGGGAGGTGCAGGGAGAGGAAGGAGCAGCAGATAGACCATATGGTCCAAAGAAAAGGTTAGCCCATGGAGGAGGCCACCAGACCAGACTCAGAGTCCGAGAGCCCACAAGCTCAGCAAGCTATAGATGCTGTGTCCACACCAGCGGAAGGGAAGGGAGGGAGGGAGCAGAATGGAGTAACACTGAGGAACTGGTCCCTAAGGAGTGACGTGATCAGATGGAGTCTGGCGGAATTGGGGCACTCTGGTGAAGAGTCAGAGGTTATCCGCGGCATGTTCCCATTGTGGTGGCTATTGTATATCATGTCTTAAAAACCCAACTTCTTAACACTGTGGGTCGCAACTCCATATGGGGTCACTTATCTGAATGTGAAGGTAACAAAAAACGCACAACAGTAAAATGTTTCTGAACATATGGCGACCAAAAATTAATTCAAAATCAAGTATATACCAGATCCAAGGTGTTCTAGCAGCCTCCCTCTTGATTCCCTTTGTGACTTCAATACAGCCTTGGTTCTGAACACATACACACATGCAGGAGCACCCATACACACGTGCACCTGCACACACACACACATGCGTGCAGGCAGACACACACATGAAAACATCGGATAGCCATGTAGGAAAATTCAGTTCAACATGGGCTCAACCTATGTAATCTAATAAGAGGACATTTTTGTTTGGGGAATTATTAAGTGTTTGTCCTTGGTGCTCACCCCCCAAACCAGGCTTCTCTAAAAAGGGAATTTTATAGCCACCCCTAGAATACAGGAATTTGTAGGCCTTTGTACTGGGTGTGGAACCTAGGACCTCTCAATTTCCACCAAGTGTTCTCCCACTGAACCTCAACCCAGAGCCCAGCTCACTCTCTCAATTGACCTTGGTGACTCTGCCTTCCCTGGAGTGGAAACAGTGCTCAAAACACTGTCATTTGTCCTGTTCTACAAGGGGACATCCTACAGGACCCAGTGTCACCAGAGAGAAGCTGTGGCAAGATTGTGTGCTCCTACCATGTGACTTTCAGCGTGTTGCTTGGCCTGATGGCTTTCCAACCTTAAAATGAGAGACCAGGGCCGCAGGTGAAATGACAGGGTTTGTCTCTGCAGGTTAAGGAGGGGCTCAGCTGGGGCTGAGAACAGAAGAGCATGCGCAGGGAGGGGCTGAAGAGCTGAGCAAAGATACAGATGGACTCTGTCTCTGGGTGGGACAGATCGGGGACCCCTAGGAAGGCAGGTTCACCTTCAGATAATGAGCTTTTGCTTGCCCAGCATCCCCACCTCCTACTGCAGCCCCTTCAAGAGGTCACT
Organism: Neodon shergylaensis; assembly: GCA_025134845.1. Lineage (NCBI taxonomy): Eukaryota > Metazoa > Chordata > Mammalia > Rodentia > Cricetidae > Neodon > Neodon shergylaensis. Next base: position 7,858,486 of record JABTXL010021306.1, on the reverse strand, counting down.
GGGTTCAGCTGGGTCTCCCCACCTTGTGCAGTCAGTTAGGCATAATGGCTCCTTTCTCTTGTCCTTCCCCTCTGGGTGCTGGCCAGAACCTACAGATCCTTTAAAGTCCCCGGTCCTTGGGCTTCCTGACTCTTTCCCCAGAGTTTCCTCCCTGTGTGCTGCCTGCCACCACGTGGCGACCTCTATGCTGACTTTCTGTCTCTTTTCCCCTCTGAGAAGCTGTGACAGGTAGCTTACCTGCCCTGTGTTTTTCTTTAAACTCTACCAAATTGCCCTGGAATTTGAATTCCATTTGAATCAGTTCTTTTTTTTTCTTTCCATTAGTGAGACTAAGAACCCTAAGAGGGTTCCTCGGTTTCCCCTGATGGTTCCACCAAGACTCTCAAGATTCTGGGAACACTCCTTTTATGCCTAGTAATTCCTTGAGCCATCAGCAGTAGCGAACTCCTCCAGCACCCTAGACAGCATCAAAAGGCTCAGTGCCTTCCCTGCACACAGTGAGGATGGGAGACGCAGAGCAGGAGTTACACGGCCTTGTTACAGCAATAGAGAGCTAACTGACACACACACTGTCCGCGTCTGCTTTCCATGGCTCCAACCCTGACCAGCACCAGCTCGGGAAGGAAAGGGTTTGTTTGGCTTCCAATCCATCCTTAACGGAAGTCGGGACAGGAACGCTGGGAGCCTGAAGGCCATGGGAGAACACTTTACTGCCTTGCACTCTCTGGTCTCCTCGGTTTGTTTTCTTACACACTCCAGGATCCCCTGCCCAGGAATGACACTGCCCACCCTATGCTTGTCCCTTCTACATCAATCACCAGTGGAGAAAATGTCTCTCAACTTCCCTCTTCTCAAATGTCTCTAGCTTGTGTGGAGTTGACAAACAACTCTCCAACACACACACATATCTTCACAGAGGATGGTGCAGGGTCCTGGAAGAAGAGGACATCAGGCCAGGCCGCTTTCATTATTATTGCTATTACTATTATTATTATTTTGCATGCAGGTGGGTTGGCCTCTACACATGTGTGGGTGTATGTTACATTTGGTACATCAGTGTCTTCCATAATTGCTATAGGCCTTACTTTTTAAGGCAAGGTGTCTCATTAAACATAGAGTTTCCTGACTCAGGGGACTGTAAGCCCCAAGGATTTTCCCCTCTCTGCTTCCTTGTCTCTCAGATTAGAGGAAGACCCCTCAAGCCTGGCTTTTTAAAATGAGTGTAGGGGATCAAACTCAAGTTCTTATGTTTGTGGGCAAGCACTTTATAGACTGAACCACGATGACCTCCCTTCCCCACCCCACCCATCCCAAGGGTACATGTGACTGTTAGCAAAGCATTTGCCTGGCTTCCCTGGGAGAATTTATTGACTGCAGTCTCAGGGAGGGGACAGCAGCAGAAGGAGGTGTTGGTATTTGCTGAGATGTGCCCGGTCCTTTGCCCACACACAACTTTGCTCTCATCTGGTACCCTTCTGTAGGGACTAGGGAGGGCGAGGGAAACACTGAGGGAAGAGTGGCACAGGCCTGACATCCTGCCTAGGGCTGTGGGGCCAGAAGGCTGAGAGGTCATGGACATAGGCTTGTCTAGTCTGCTCTGTTCACCGGGATTTTCCCTACGGTGCACGTTTCCTGGTTCTCTGCTCACCTGGAGAAAAACATTCTGAACCATCTTTGAACCGTCTCTCAGAAGCACCGACATCCTAAGGTAAGTGAAGAACATGGCTATGGGGCAGGGGACCCACCCTGCAGAGGAGCATGGTCTAAAGTCCTCCTCCCACAGAGGGTGCTGGGGATGTCGTGTCGATTCATAGAGACTGGACCTCTCAACCCAAACCACAGCTCGCTGATAGGCTGGTCTCCCTAGGCTTGCTGGCTTGCTCTGTTTCTGCTAGCAAGGCTGGAGTTATAGGAGGGCTGACACACCCACTGGCGTCTTACATGGTTCTGGGCATGGAGACTCCTGCCCTAACTCCTGTCAGTGTGTGCTTTAACTATGAGTCATTTCCACGGTCACTCAGCAGGTTTTTACACACTGGATGATCCTGGGCCAGGGTGTAGTGTGGCAGTAAAAAGGATGTTCTGTGTGTATGTGTGTGTGTGTGTGTGTGGCCCTGGGTTCAACTCAGAGATGCGGGGGGAGGGGGGGAGAGAAGAAGCAAAGCAAAACTCTTACTCACTAGAAGGGTTAAATTGGCCACTAACAACTTAATGGTCATGGTTTCACATCCAGCTGAGTTTCAGGTCAGTGGAAGGAAGTTGGAGAATGTTGAGTAGCATAGGGTTCTGGGGCTGGCTGTGCCCCAGCTGTAACTCAAGCCCAAACCAATGCATCTAAACCTCTACAATGGGACACAGGATCGCATGCTTTTAAAAGTACTCCATGGGACTTTGTGGAGTAGCCTGGCCTGGGAACCGTAGGTCAGAGGGGACAGTCACCCAGAATCAGAACGTGGGAAAGACGATAGAAAACTTCCATCCACATTGGCAAGGAAGCATTTCCTCTCCCCTCTCAGCTATTGGGGAATCTGGGAATTAAAGTGACAAAGAGACCAGTGGACAAGAGAAAAGTTTGATTTTCGTCATATACCCGTGGATTCACACACACCCACAAAGTGGCTAGGATTTGGAATTTATGTGTCAGTTTCAGGGGTAAGGGGCTATGATGGCGAACCTTGTTACCAACTTGATGGGATTTAACTCACTACAGGAACAAACCCTGGGCATATCTGTGAAGGAGTTTCCAGATTTCATTTCTAAGAGTGGGAAGACCCGCATAGCCGTGGGCAGCACCAGCTGCGAGCTGTGTCCTGGACTTAATGAAAAGACCTTGAGTGGAGCGCCAGCATCCATCGTTCCCTGCTTCCCCGTTGTACATACAATGTAACAAGCTGTCTCTTCCAGCTCCTACTTTCTCCACCTCCCCACCACGGGGGACCCTATCCTCCAACTACCTTCACAGATAGACCCAGAGGCCCAAAGGGATGCTAGACCCTGTCAAGTTGACAGTCACTAATCACCATTGCAGGCAGTGAGACTGTTTCTATGTCCTGACCTCTGATCCACCTGCCTGGGCAGTATGCTCAGAAGCTTGCAGCATGTCCCCGTGAGACAGACACAGATGAAGGCATTCGCTGGGGCTGGCAAGATGACTTCGCAGGTAAAAGCTCTTACCACAAATGTCCACTCTGTCATCAGACTAGCTGTCCAGCAGAGGATGACAGGATTGAACTTCTGATCATCTGCCTTCATGTCCACAGCACTAGGAACACAAGCGAGCGGCAACGGGAAGGGATGGAAACGGGAAACTTGGCACAACAGAGAAGCCAGGAGGCTCTCACCATGCATCTGCTTGAAGGCTCTCAGCAGTAGCACGGTCAAAATCCTAGCAAAATTACCAACTGCTTCTGCCCTCTTCCTTCCCAACCCCAGCCCTGAAGTTTCCTAGGTGTCCCGGAAGCCCCAGTTACAGAGAAAAAACACGGCTAACCCCCTGTTCAGTGCCACTGGCTGCTGGTTTTATTTTGTCAGGACATCAACCCATCCATGTCTGAAACCACTCACCACATTGCCCTTAACATGGGCGGGGTGTTCCTTTAACAACCTTTGGAGAAGAAATTTGAGAGTCACTAAGATGGTACACCATGATGCTAACATCAAGATAGTCACTTACTCTGACTTGGAGAAACCGTAAGGAACCCTGAAGCAAAGAGTACCTGTCGGCAGGGCTTGCGCCTGTGGAAAATGTGTATAACATGAATAATAAAAACCCAGAGACAGATATTAGGGTTCAAGCTGAAGATCAGAAAAACAAAGCAGCCAATCATAGAGAGTTCGTACGTCTACAAAGGCTCAGACAAACAAAGGGGTGACCCTGTCCTCAGTGTGACTGCAGACTGCATTGCTCTCCCCCAAACCTCAGACTCCACCGAGACTGCACTGAATTCCTCCTGCCTTATATTCTTCTCTAGTGCTGGAATTAAAGGCGTGAACCCTGTTTCTATTTTTAGACAGATTCGATCTCCTGTAGCCCAGGATGGCCTTGAGTCCTGGGATCAAAGGTATGTGCCACCACTTCCTGACCTCTTGTGGCTTAGCTCCTGCACTCTGATCTTCAGGCAAGTTTTATTTATTAGAACACAAATAAAATATCTCTACAAATGGGGGAGGCAGTGTTGGGCATGGAGGGTCGGGGAGGGGAGTGGCTCCCAGACCAGTCAAGAAAAAGAAACTACAGCCTAGCAGGGGAAGCAGCCAGCAGTAGTATGGGAAGGTGCAGCCCCTGAAGTCAGGGAAGCAAGGCCTGGCCATCTTTCATCCTTATCACTGAACTGGGCTAACACAGTTCATGCTTGAAGCAGAGGCAGAGGATTCTGAGTTAAAAACAAAACAAGACAAAAACATCCTGTCAATTTAGTGGGGCCCTATCTAGAAATCAAACATGGAAGGACTGAAGGTTTAGTCCAGCGGCCAGTGTTTGATTCCCTAGTACTTCTGGGAGATACACAATAGTGTGTGTTAGCATCAGGCCAGCAACCGGGGAGTAGACAGAACCTGAGGGAAGACTAGTGGCCTCTCAAGACAGGATTTGTCTAAAATAGAGAAGTGAGCCTCAAGCTTCCAAAAGATCTAAAGAGAAGTTTAAAATGCATCAGCCTCTCTGAGCTAATGAGTTTTCACACTTGTACTAAAGGTACTTTGTGGTTAGGCATGGTGGGGCACACCCATGTCCCAGCTACTCGGGGGTGGGGTGGGGAGGAGGGCTGAAATTGGGATGGTTGTGAGCCAGGAATTTGAGGCAAACCTGAGCTACATTAAATCCATTAATTCCACCACTATGACTCTCTATTTCTTCTCTCTCCCAAGCCTACGGACATTTTTTAACACATGGTGCTTCCTTTAGAGGTCTTTTATGTCTGAATCTGTCCTATTGTGTATCTGTAATCCTTTTCTGTCCTAGATGGTTTTTAAAATGGTAAGCAGCTTGGTTCAGAGGCCCTAGGTGCTGGCTCTGCCTCTCTCTGCTTTTCAATATGGCAGAGGCACCATTACCGCCAACTCTGGAACTGCCAGGTAGGAGCCACGCTCACCACTTTACCTCTGAGAAGGAGCGTACAGCACATAAATCCTTTTTATCTGAGCAATAGCTAAATCTGCAATGTAGTGCATGTGCAGTCTGGAAATATCTCTGTGTATGGTGGCAGGAATCTGCCATGCTCTCCTGCCTGTGTATGCCTTGTAGAACTGATTCCACTGTCTGCCCAGGCAGGGAAGGCTGAGCTGTGGACATGGTCTCAGCTGCTTTGCTCCTGACCCCGAGTAGGCACACAAGCACCCGAAGTCACAAAGCCTTTCAAGTATTCAGAATCTGCTTCCGCACTGTTTCGTTGTTGTTGGGTTTTTTGTTGTTGTTGGGTACTACCGCTGAATCAGGATGACCTCTCTTAAAGAAACTGCAGCATGCCACCAGCTGAAGAAAAGATGCAGCTTAACTTTGTTTCTTTGTGTGTCTAGAGTTCCTTTTCAAACTTACTCCCGTTTTACATGGATATAGTTGACCACGTTGGAACGCCAATTTGTTGTAGGAGGGCACTAGTTATTTCCCAGTTGCTTAGCCCCAAAACACACAGAAACTATTAATTAAATCACTGCTTGGCCCATTAGCTCCAGCTTCTTATTGGCTAACTCTTAGATATTAATTTAACCTGTTTCTATTAATCTGTGCATCACCACATGGCTGTGGCAAAAGTTCCGGTATCTGTCTCCCGTGAGGCTACATAGCTTCTCTCTACTCCACCCTCTTTTCTCCAAGCATTCAGTTTAGTTTTCCCTGCCTAGCTCTGTTCCCCTATAGCTCTGCCGTAGGCCCAAAGCAGTTCCTTTTTTAACCGATGACATTCACAGCGTACAGAGGGGAATCCCACATCACATACATACATGTTTATGTGGTAGGGGATTAGTTTTAGTGGAATAACACTTGCCTGCATGGAAGCGGTCATAGGTTTGACACCAGCACACACACACACACACACACAGAGGCACGCACGCATGCACGCACGCATGCACACCTGAATCCATCCACCCATTCATCCATATTTACATAAAGTAAGGTCTGAGATTGTATCTCGGTTGTGAAACACTTGCCTAGCATGCACAAGGCTAATCAAACTAGGATTTGATCCCCAGCCCCAGAGGAAAAAAATTGAGAGTAGATACCAGCACCAGGAATCAAAACACCTAGTCCAAGGTCCAGAGGCTGCCCCACCCTTGCAAGAGCACCTCGCCCCACCTCCCCAAGTGAAGTATCTGGAAAGCCCTGTCTCTTCCTCTTAGGTTGTAGGACCTGGCAGGCTTCCCTTGTAAAGCACAGTCAGAACAGATGGGTGGGAGTGCGTCCCAGGCTTCCTCAGAGCCCAGACAAAGCCCTGCCAACACATGGCTCTCAGTGGCCAACTCTTGGTGCCTGGCTTTGCTTCCTGGGCCCTTTGACCCTGCAGGGCTCTTGGTAAGGAAGACTGCTGACACATTCCTGGAAGTGATGAACTGGCAGTCTGCCCTAGGGGATAACCCTCACATTTGTTTATTGCCCCCACCCCCATCCCACAAGATACAGGGTGTTTCAGAATGGACTGGGAAGGTAAG
>JABTXL010021306.1:7829164-7851444 GCA_025134845.1 Neodon shergylaensis | reverse complement strand
TAGCCGTGAGTGAATCCTGCAGGATTGGAGTTTAAGCCCCAGACCCTGTGTTAGAAGGCTGGGTTTGGTGGTATGTGCTTGTGACAGCAAGGATGGGGAGGTGGGGACAGGTAGATAGTGGGGCTACTGGCCAGCCAGCCTGAACTAATTAATGAGCCAAAGGAAGTGGACAGTATTCCTGAGGGTGATATTCAGCAATGTCTTCCAGCCTCCTGGCACGTGCACACACAATGTATACCCCACCCCCATCCCCCTCACACAGACACTCACTTAAAAAAAAAAGGGAAACAGGGCCAATGTCACGTGCAAGACCCCACCCGCTATCGCCTGCTACTCAGGAAGGAAGGCTCTGGCAGCCTGGGCTCTAGAAAGCAGCGAAAAGTGCCCGTGTTGCAATAAGGTACCTGCAGGAAGATTGAGATCAGCACGCGGAGCTGGAGGTCAAAGTAGCAGAGGCAAAGGGCACCAGGAGGCACGGGGTGGGAGTGGGGGGGAGGGACCTGCCTACCAGGTGCAGTGGTTGGGAGAAGACAGCAACCTGGAGCGGAGGGGGAGGGGGGAGGGGGAGGGGGAGGGGGAGAGGTAAGAAGTTGTGCGTGCAACTCTCTCTACCCCCTGGGAAGAGACCAGGAGCCCAAGGCCAGGTGGGAGTGAGGGTTAGTAAACTGGGCACCCGCAGATCTCCAAATGCTCTCACGAATTCCTAGAAGATTCTGTGTTCTGACCCCTGGGCCTCCGGTGTGTGTCTGACCCATCTCACTCGGATGCCTTCGGCTCCCCTCTCTACCTCTATCTACACAAAATAACAACTCGGCTTTAAATCTCGGCAGGTGGTGTATGCCTGTAATCAAGCACTCTGGGTGTTCTGCGCACAGTTTATGCAGTGCTGGAACGATGGGACCCGACGGTGGGACCCGGACTTTGTACGTGCACGCAAACTCGCGGCCAGCTGAGCCCCATTGTCAGCCCAGCAAGTGGCTACAGAAAGGGACTAAGGGATTCAAAAATTGGCTCTCCCCTTCCCTGTCCTTCTCTCCTTTCTCATTTTTTCCCCTTGCCCTACAATTCTGAGATGGTCTCCTCCTCCTGCCTCAGACTCCCAGTTGCTTGGATTAAACGCTCCTCATCCCGGCTGATATGGGCTCCACACTCAGCCAAACTCAAGCAGAGAAGCTTCTTCAGAGAATTTCAGTTTGCACACCCCACTTCTTAAAGGGGAACCCTCCAGGGAGACCAGATGGCCTCCCCAAACTAATGTTCAATACAGATGGGCCCAACTCTCTACCTCAAGGTTCCTGGGGAACAAGACTAAAAAGTTTTTGCATCCCAATAAACCTTTCTGTCAATGCAATAATCCAAATCAGACCAAATCAAACCGAATTAGAAAAAGCCCACGTTTAATGGATCCTAACGCTCCGGGTGGCCTTCCAGCCCCCAGAGAGGAGACCAGAAAATCACGTGTTTGTTTGGCGGGGGGGGGGGGGGGGGGGGCGTTTAAATGCCCTGTGGGATTGGTCTTGAGTATCTCTAAGGAGGAAATCACTCTTTGGCTGGCTTTCTCGGAGGTGGACTCTGGACTGAGGCAACTCCCAGGGGAGGTGGCTCGGAATGGGACTTTCCACCCAAACAATCCAGACTTTTTGGATATATGGATGCCAGGGGCTGAGGTGAACCCTTAACCCAAACAAAGACCATCAGATATTGGACACCCTGGGCAAGGGGATGACTAAGATCATAAGGCCCCTATATCCAGGAATGGAAGGAACTGTTGACAGTTCTTATGCATTGTCTCCTGGGGTCCTTATACATCGTCCTGCAGTGGTGGCACACGCCTTTAGTCCCAGTACTCAGGAGGCAGAGGCAGATGGATCTCTGAGTTCAAGGCCAGCCTGATCTACAGAGGGAGTTCTAAGACAGCCAGGGCCTTACAGAGAAACCCTGTTTTCAAAAACAAACAAAACAAAACACAAACCACTGGACAGGAAACTGAGGCTCGCAGAGGGAAGTATTTGTCAGAACACATTTGCTGTTTGGTCGGCCCATCAGCAAGCCTTGCATACAGGTTCTTCTCCAGGGGACAGGCACAGAGCGGGGACAAAGGTACAAAGTCCCATCTCTCGGGGATCTCAGTGTGGCTAGAGAGGGCAAGAGACTCCTGTAATCCCAGCAAGTTAGGAGGCTGGGGCAGGAGGACTGGTGAGGTCAGTCTGGGCTCTATGAGGACAAGAGGAGAAGGAGAGAAGGAAGAGGGAAGAGAATGGGAAGGGAGGGGAGGAAAAGGAAGGGGAAGAAAGAGAAAGAGAAGGGAGAAGAAAATAAAAGGAAGAGAGAGAAAGGACGGGAATGGGAGAAGGGAGGGAAGTAAATGGGAAAGGAAGGAAAATAAAGGAAACTGAGTATTCAACTGGTGATCAAGAGTATCCAGAGGTGGCTGTGGGTGGAGTTCAGGGTGGAGTACTTTCTTAGTATGTACAAGATCCTGGGTTTGACCCCCAAGAACACACAAACACAGACACACACACACACACACACACACACACACACTGATATACAAAGGTAGTAGAGTAGCAAGTTTGGGAGTGGGAGGCACTGTTCTGGCTGGAGAGGTCAAGGAGGCCCCCAGAGCCCCACGGCCGTCCCTGAAAGGCCTGTCCCCCAGAGAACCATCAATCCAGAGCCTCTGAGAGCAGGCAGAGCTCTGTCCAGGTTTGAGCAGGCAGGTGGAGTTGTTAGAGCCTTGAACATGAGGAATTGGGACCAGATATGGGGCAGATGGCTGAGGGAAAGGTTCCTCCAGTCTCCTGGGCCTTGGGAAGGGGAAATAAAGATACCCAGAGGGTCTAATAAAGGTGATATACAGTCTTCTTAGAGAGATGACGGTCCGGCAGTGGGCAGAGGCTGGGCAACTGGAAGGCCAGAGAGGAGAGGGTAACAGAAAAACAGAGGGAAAACGTGGGGCTAGATTGGTGTCTTAGATAGGGTTACTATTGCTGAATAAATACCATGACTGAAAGCAACTTGGGAAGGAAATGGTTTATTTCAGTTTTATATAGCAGTTCACCATCAAAAGCAGTGAGGGTAGGAACTCAAACAGGGCAAGCTCCTGCAGGCAGGAGCTGATGCAAAGGCCATGGAGGAATGCTGCTTACTGACTTGCTCCCCATGACTTGCTCAACCTACTTTCTTATTGAACCCATGACCACCAGCCCAGGATGGCACCACCCACAATGGACTGGGCTCTCTCCCATCAATCACTAATTAAGAAAATGCCCTACAAGCTTGCCTACAGCTGGATCTTATGGAGGCATTTTCTCAACTGAGGCTCCCTCTTTGATGATTCTCATTGACATAAAACTCACCAGCATAACTGGGGAGGCTGGGACGGGAATAGAAATGAAAGGGAGAAGATATTTTCAAGGATCATTTGTATAGTTCAGGAAATGGTGTGTATGTGTGTGCGTGTGCATGAGTGTGATCTGAGTGCATGCATGTCCATGTGCAAGCAAGAAGCCAGAGGAGGACACTAGCTGTCTTCCTATATCACTCCCCCCAACTTTAAAAAATATTTTAAGCTAAAATATAATTGAGTCATTCTCCCCCTTTCCTCCCTCCACCCCCTCTAGCTACCCTCTCCCACCTTGCTCCATCTCTTTCTTTGTATTGTTACACATATACGCCTCAAGCACAGATACACCCTGCTCAGTCTAGGTTCAGCATTACCTGTGTGTATATGATTCCAGGGCTAGTTGGTATTGGATAACCAGTTAGGGGTCTCATCCCAGGGGAAGGCCCTTTCTCCTGTTCTCAGCATTCCTTGGTGGTCTGTACCTCTTTTTTATGGATGGGACCCCATGAGATTTTCCCCTTCCATGTTAGCGTGTTTATTGGTGTTAGATTTCTTCAGGTCTTGTTTAGGAGGCCATGTTGTTAGTGTCATGGATGAAGCTTCTCTTTCACTTCTAGGAAACAGTCTCACAGCAGACGTCCTGGGCCCCTGGCTCTTACGATCTTTTCCCACCCTTTCCATGGTGTTGCCTGAGCCTTTGGTACAGGAATTGTGAGGTAGATGGATGTGCTGGGACTGGACAACCCACGATCACTTGCTCTCTTTTATTTTGTCTGGCCATGGTTTTCTATTACGGTCTCTGTCTGTTGTAAAGAGTAGCTCCTTTGATGAGGGTTAAGAGCTGCACTCGTCTCCGGACATGAGGCAAATATTTAGAGAGCAGTTACATACGCAGAGAGGATCTGAACCCTGGCCCTCATCTCACACAGGAAGTGTCTTTACACACCGAGCCATCTCCCCAGCCCTGGGAGAATTTACCCCTAAACCCAAACACTTTTTCCATGGAGGCTGGACTTTTCCCTCCCACGCTGTTTACTTGGATCAACCCAATTATTCAGCTAATGTTTGTTCGGTATTCACTGTGTGCCTGGCTCCGTGACGGTCTCACGAAGCCCCTTAACCTCTCTGAGCTGTTAAAAATCCCAGCTCCAGGCGGAGAGACTCAAAGCCGTCATTTCCAGCCTCTCGGGAGGCTGAGGCAGAATGACCAATTGATGGATCTGAGCTCCGATCAACCTGGGCAGTACAATGAGATCTGTCTCTAAAAGTGTAACTAGCCAGTCTTGCCTATGTGTGTTCATGTGACTGGATATGCAGAGGACTCAAATCTTGTTCCCCCGAAGCTGTCCATTTTGTTGTTGTCGTGTGGTGTGTGTGTGTGTGTGTGTGTGTGTGTGTGTGTGTGTGTGTATGTTGGGGGGCACTCGTGTGGTAGCATGCATGTGGACAACTTCACAGAGGCTGTTCTTTGCTTATGCTTCATATGGGTTCTGGGAATTGAACTCAGTCTTGCAAGGCAAGTAAATGCTTTATCCACTGAGCCATCTTTGCCCCCCCCCCCATATTTTTCTTTTCTTAAAAAGAATCTTTCACTGGCTGGAGATCACTGAGTAGGCAAGACTGAGTGACCAGCAAGCCCCAAGATCTCTCTTCCTCTCAGTTCTTGGGATTACAAAAACAAACTAAGATCTTCATGCTTGCAATGAGGCATTGGCTCAGACATTATTGCCAGAGGCATCTCCCAGGCTTAATTAATTAATTGATTGATTCATTATCCAAGTGAATCAATGATTGTCATTGCCTGCAATGAACCCATTATCTGCATTCTGAGAAATAAGGATTAGGGAAACAACCCAACTCCCCGAACAGGCCAACTTCCGTCCTGATAATGAGGCTTCTCTCTGCCCTGCCTTAATCCTTTTGCTCAAAAGGTAGGCTGGAGCGATCTGATGCACCAGTGTTTTTCTACTGTCCCCAGTTTACGAGAAAGAGAAACTTTGAAATGCCCAACCTGTCTTTTTGTTTCAAGTTTCTGTTTTCTTCAAGCCCCCTTTTGCTCTATAAAATCAACCTCCCCTGCTCAGCTTAACTGGAGTATGTGTCCTTCCTTACTGGATGGCTGTTCTGATTTATGCACTTTTGTTTTTGGACAGAACTCACACTGTGAAGGAAAAGCGAGGATGAGAAGGAAGGGGGAAGTGGAGAGAATGGGAGCTGTTGTAGATGTGTCACCTAGTCCTTTCTCAGGCGTCATCTGAGCTCAGAACTCAAAAGGGTGAGTGGTGTACTGGGTACTAAAAGCTTACGTTTCTTTTCTTTTCCTTCTTTCCTTCCTTCCTCTCTTAAATTTTGTTTTGTGTGTGTGTGCAAGCACAAACATGTGCACCTATGTGTGTGTGTGCACATGCTTTAGCCAGAACAGAAGACAGCTTGTAGGAGTTGATTCTCTCCTTTCACCATGTGGGTCTGGGAATCAAACTCAGACTTGGCAGCTGGTGTCTTAGCTTTATAAGCCCTCTCACTGGCTCCTTCCCTCCCTCCCCACCTTCCTTGCTGTCTTCTTTTCTGTTTGTGTAAGTAGTATATGGTGGATTGGTGTGTGTGAGAGAGAGACAGATGAATGAACACACACACACACACACAGAGAGAGAGAGAGAGAGAGAGAGGACAGTCCAAGCTGTCATCCCCCAGGCACATCTACCGTGTCCTCTGAGGCGTGGTCTTTCACTGTCCTGGAACTCACCAAAGTAGGCTAGGCTAGGCCGGTGAGGGTGGATACCTGTCTCTGCCTCCCTGGTGCTGGGATTACAAGCATGCCATAGGTTCTGGGTGTTGAACTCATGTCCCTGTGCTTGCAAAGCAAGCATTTTTACCAACAGAACCATCTCTCCAGCCCTGTTTCTTTTTATTTGTGGTGCTGGGAGTCGAACCTCGGGACTTGCACACAAGTGTGTCTGTGACAGGCAAGCCCTCTCCCACTGAGCAGCACTTCTTGCTTAGGTCTGCTATCTTAAAGAAGAGTGTTCTGGACAGAAGAGAGAATGTGTGTAATGACCAAGCTGAGTGGGAGAGCTGTGGGCAGTGCTTGCTAACCCACCAATGACATCAGTGCATGTGGAATCGCCGATTAGCATCCGTTCACCTGGGAACTTTAGGGACCTGGGTCTGGGTCTTGTAATAGCTTTGGCTGTCCTGGAACTCACTTTGTAGACCAGGTTGGCTTTGAACTCACAGAGATCCTCCTGCCTCTGCCTCCCAAGTGCTGGGATTAAAGGCGTGCGCCACTACTGCTCTGCTGACTTCCTCTTTTTTTTGACATTCATTTTTCTCTAAGTCTGACCAAGTTTATGACTAGGAGGAGGGGGCAGAGGCTTAACCTGTCAGACAATCCGGAGAAAAGGCAGGGAATACCAAGGAAAAGAGGTTCTGCGCGGTCTGGAAGGCCACATGTGTGTCCACGCTGCCTCTGACTCTATTGCCTGGGGTCCTACCCTGCCATCCCTGTCCACCACGGACTCCATTACATGAACACTCCTGCTGCTGCTGCGGTTATAAGGCTCATAGCCCGGGGCCCTGGCAACCTGACAAGTCGACTCTGCCACGGCCCTCAAGTGGGAGTGAAAGAAACAGGCAAATAGATAGGCCATGACCCCTGAGTCCAGCCTGAGGGTCCCAATGTGAAGTTCAGGTTTAAACAGAGGGCAAGAGGTGTACATAGCTAAGCAGTCCAGCTGTGGTCCATCCACCACTGACCCATCATTGTCTTGGCTTCGGTTTCTCCTGCAAGGTGGTCTAACCAGTTGCTATGGTTGTGCAAAATCTCTTCCTGGAGACAAATCTCCATTTCTCTCTGATGTTGGGCAGTCTTTTCTTCCCCAGCCTGGGCTTCCTTGGGAAATTCCAATTCCTTGGGGTTCATGTCTGACAGCCAAAGGGAGAAAGGCTTCAGGCTTTCTTACCCCTGAATTTTTGAGACAGTGCCAAACAGTGTAGCCCTGGCTAGTGGGATCACTCTGTAGATCTCACCAGGAACACCTGCCTCTGCATGGAGAGCGAGCGTTGGCTCACAGCACAGGGGTCGCTCTTTGGAATAGTTGTGTTTCTGCCAGGACAGTGTTTATCTCTGCTGTGTCACTGCAGGAGGGTGTGCCGAGGGAGTGTCATGGATGCTTCAAGCCAAGGGTGTCAGATCTTGGCACAAGCCCCGTCCAGACTCCAGGCCTCTGTTCCGTGCTCCTTTTGGGAACTGGACAGATACTTCCTCATTTCTGCTTCTTAGAGCTTCTTGCTGACAAGGCGTGCGGCAGTAAATTCAACTGATTCATGACTTTTCTATTCTTATAAACGTCAGCGAACAGGCACCCTACCCGCAGACATGCGCAGCCTGTCTAGCAATCTCAGAAGGCACGAGATGGGTGCAGATTATGAAACCCAAAGACTCCTTTTTCTTCCCCCTTTTGAGACAAGGTTTCATGTGACCCAAGCTGGTCTTAAGCTTTTTGTGAGGTCAAGAATGACTAAACTTCTGATCTTCCTGCCTCCACCTCCCAAGTGCTGTGATTACAGGTACCTATAGCCTAACACCCGGCATGTGGTGCTGAGTTTGGAACCCAGGGCCTGCTGCAGGCCAGGCAAGTTCCCTCCCATCTGAGCTCTCCAGGCACCAGCCAACCTCAGGTCAAGTGGAAAAGAGTAGTCCAGGTACCCCTGGCAGAATATTCTAGAGCTGCTTGCAGGGATGGCCATTCCTTCCCTCTTCCTTCCCCCCTAAACTCCCCCCACCCCGCCCTGTTTGGAGTTGGTCCTCCTTCTCTGTGAGATCTTCCAGTGGAGTCCGGAGCTTCAGAGGAATGAATGCCTGGCTTCTAGACTCCTGGTCTGGGGAGAGGAGTCCTGAGGCTGGGGGGGAGGGCGCCCAGCCCAGCGCTGGAGTTGGCCTCCTGCCCTCGGCCTTAGCTCAGGTCTCTCTAGCCCCAGAGCTGCCAGCACCAACGTCTCTCACTACAGGTCTCACCCCAGTCCCAAGGGTCACAGTTTTGGGAAGGGGCCCAGCAGCGTGCTTCCCAGTCTCTTGGGTGGTGCTCGCTCTGAACAGAAAGGCAAGAGAAGGCAAGGAGAGGCCTACACACCCCATCTGCCTGTCCCAGAACTGGCCAAGGGTTTCTCTCTCTGATGGTGAAAGACCAGATGAACATGGAAACAGATGCATGCCTGACTATCTTTCCATTTGTCCCCAGGGCTCTTCCAGGGAGACATACAAGCAATGCTTTATTATTTTTTTTCCACAGGACATGGTTTCTCTGTGCAACAGTCCTAGCTGTTCTGGAACTAGCCCTTGTAGACCAGACCAGCCTCAAACTCACAGAGATTCGCCTGCCTCTGCCTCCCAAGTGCTTGGATTAAAGGCGTGCGCCACCACTACTGTGCAGTGCTTTCAAAGTCCAATGTCCTTAGATAAAAAGAGAGCTGTCCACTGGCCAGAATAAACTAGATGATTCAATCCATCTAATCTACACCTTAGCCAGCATCTTGTTTTACCTTAATCAGGACCCCGCCTAACCCTCTTCCCCACAGGGGCTGAAGGAGGTAGACAGAACTTGTGGAAACCCTTGCCTTTGGTCCTGACCATACATCCTTTTGAGGCTGGGAATATTTTAGTACACCCATTCTCCCCTCCCACCCCAATTTACTCATGCTGTTGGAACATGAACCCCGGGACCTCTTGAGCATGCTGGACCTTCACCTCCCTCATCCTCTCCTTCCTCTTGTCCCCCCTTCCCCTCCCTCATTTTTTCCTCCCCTCCTCCTTCTTCCTATCCCCCTCCTCCCTCCTCTTTCTGTGACCACAGGGTCTCACTCTATACCAGAATGCTCTAGAACTTACTATGTAACCCAGACTGGCCTCTAACTGGAGGCAATCCCTCTGCCTCAGCCCTTCAAATGCTGGGATTACAGGAGTCTGCCCCAACATCCAGCCTAATATTTGCTGATAGTCCCTGAGGGGATCAGGAGACAGGATCCTGTCACTTCTCCTTAAAAGGCAAACTAAAACAAGTGATAGCCCCCAGAGGGTTCTGGTCCACTCACGTGTCACAAAAGCCTTGCAAGAGCCCAGTCAATTACACATTATCTCACTTATTAACTAGGGCTCAGCGACTTTAAACTAGCAGTCCAAGGTCACCAGTGGGTGTAGAAGCCAGAATCCAGGCGGGATCCTTTGCCTTTTGCACCCAGGTGCTCCTTCGGGACACGCGGCCCTTCAAGTTTGGACCGTAACCAAATTTCCCAGCCCTCGAAGAATCTGTATCGAGGGGAGGATCGCGAGCGGAGTCACTGGGTACCCCTTCTCGGGGACCAAGAGCGCTGAGTCAGCGTAACCCGAGCAGCCTAGTGAGCGCTATGCCCCCGCCCCCTGACTTGCGCCCCGCCCCGGGAGAGGGCCAGCCCGGCAGCCCAGCGCAGCAGCGGAGTGCGACAGCTAGGCCAGGCAACAGCGCGGCTGCCCAGGGTGCAGCATGACGGCCATCGGCGCACAGGTAGCCCGAGGGGCCCGCGGGGTGCAGAGCCGGGGTATAGCCTACCATGGGGAGGACTGGGAACCCTCAGTGACTGAAGCCTTGGGTCAGGGTGACAACTCCCCAAATGCCCAGTTCTTGCTGGTAACCTCCCCCTGCCCCCGGGAAGGTTTCTCTGAGAGTGATCTGGGGGTACCTGCTCCCCAGTGCAGCTCGCTCTGTGCAGTCTTCTTGACCCCTGAGGGCACCAAAGGCCACCAAACTTTCTGCGGGGTCATCAGTGAATGACCTGTGAGTTAGCTTTTCCTCAGGAGTCGTTGGGAGTTTTTAAAAACTGGGCGTCTGGAGTGGAGGACCGACAGAATGGATTTGCAAAAGGCTAGACTTGGTTTATGTAATGGTGAACTAGTTGCTCGCAAAGTCAGAACTTTCTGGGAGTTGGGACTGCAAAGATAATCTTCTCTAAAAGGCCTTTGGGGAGCTAGGTAGAACTGAGGTGGAAGACTACTCACCGGGGACCCCACATCCCAGGAAAAAGTCTCCTGGGACAGGAGCCTCCGCTTCCTTTAAGATCTGGCTTCTTTTGGGGCAGTGCCGAGAGTGTTTGTGTTGGCTGAGAATCTCGACATTCCTACCCCATTCAAAGGGCGGTCGGGAAGTGTCCACTACCCCGCGGCTTGTTTCCTGCTCACCCAGGCATCCCGGTGTCTGGCTGTCCTCCAGGTTGTCCACTGTCTAGTCTTGTCCTGAGGAGTAGATATGTCAGTTGACTCTGCCTTCAAATGCTCAGGCCCCATGACACTGATAATGTTGGTAGTGTCCCTCCTTTAGCCGTCATTAATATTTTCATCATTATCGATACGGCTTAAGACAGACAGTATCTTGCTTTGTTGTTCAGGATGGTCTTAGACCCCTGGGCTATCTATCTGTCCTCCTTCCTCAGTCTCCTGAATAACTGGCATTATAGACACAGGCCACCCCTACAGCTCTACCCATTTTACAGAGAGATAATTGAGGCTCAAAAGTGACCTGCCCACAGTGGGTAGCCAGGAGACAAAATGTAGACAAATTCAAGTTTTCCTGCCTCCAAACCTCACCCACCCCTTTGGTGACAAGAAAAAGACCCTGCATAGGCCACCCCCAAACCCTTTTAACCAGAACTCAGGGTGCAACAGACAGAGACTCTGGTTAGGTGGCTTCTTTTTGTTTGTTTGTTTGTTTTGTTTTTGTTCCTGGGCATATTCCAGGTCATCTCCAGGGAGGGACCTTGGGAGGAAGGCATAGGGAGAAAGGCACAGGGGCACCCCCAAACAAGTGTGGGGGTACCCCAAGGAGATGATGCCCAGAAACCAGTGTGGAGTGTGGGAGGAGCTAGGCTAAGAGGTACAAAAACCATAGATAGGAGCCCCTTTCTAGGGGAGGAGGAGGAGAAAGGAAGAGGGAGGAGGATAGGGGAGGAGGGGGTAAAGCAAGGGGAGGAAGAGGAGAGAGACAGGGAAAAGAAGTGATGGGAGGAGAGGAAGGGAGGAGGATGGAGGAGGAAGGAGAGAAAAGGAGACTGAGGAAGAGGGGGGAGGAGGAAGAAAAGAGGAGAGAGGGTAGGGAGTGGATGAGGGAGAAGGGAGGACCACACAGGCATGTTTGCCCCAGGCTCAGCTGTGTGTAGCAGTCAGGACCATGAGCTACACCCATGTTAGTGCAGGGTACAGAGTGCACTTGTCCCTACTCTGAGGACAGCTTGGCCAACAACTTCGCCCCCTTAGCAATCTTAGGAGTTAGGTACTGTTATCGCCCTTCAGTGGAGAGGAGGTGGAAGGGGGAATGAGTGACAGCTAAAAGGCAGGAGCTGTTAGTGCAGGTCTCTGTTCATCTCCTTGAGAGACTGGGGCAGGAAGATCGCAGGTTCAAAGACTAGAGTATGATCAGGCCATCTCAAAATAAAAGACACTAAAAAGTGTGTGTGTGTGCGCGCGCGTGTGTGCGGGCGCATGTGTTCACGCACATGTGTGTGAGTCAGGTGCAGAGCGCTTGCCTAGCACGAATGAGGGTCTATACCCAGGAGCAAGGGTGGGCACGTGGCCTGGATCATGCTAGCGGTGGAGCTGAAAGGAACAGTTAGGTTGGTCCTGAGCAGGCTGCAGAAGAAATGTCAGTGTGTTAGGGTGGTCAATGCGGGGACGGTGGCCTGACCCAGGCCTGGACAGAACACACCTTGCAGAGTAGTGGATACAGGGATGTGAGGCATGAGTGTAAATGCAGTATGCATTCTTGGGGTGCTGTTGGTCTTGGGGAGCAGAGGATGATATGACATGGCATCGGGGGTGGCCTCAGTAGCCCTTGACCTCAGGCAACAGGTCAGCTGGAACCGGTCAGGGTCTCAGGGTAAAAGGGAGAATGAAAAGAGAATGAGAAGTGTTGTTTAGTGGAGGAGGTCAAGGCCCTGGTTGAAGGGATAGCCTTAAGCTACAGAGATGAAACTTATGGGGCAGGGGCAGGACTGGCTGCCCACTTCCTCTTTTCCAGCCGGCTCTTGCACTGACTGCTACCACTCAGCAGCACAACCCTCCATGCCACCCCGCCCCAGCCCTCCCAACCCCACTCCAGCCCCTCCCACCCCATCCCAGACCCCCCACCCTGCCCCAGCCCCCCTACCCCGCCCCAGCTTCCAGGAGAAGTTTCCAGCCCCCAGGGTCACTGGAAACTGGTACCAGCAGTATGGGCTGAGGCATACACAGTGGTTCAGGATGAAGGCTAATATATACATGATCCTTGCTGGTGTTATAGACCACTCTCAGGAACCGGGAACTACCTATGGCCACACATTTTGTATGTGGCTTAGGGGGATGGGACAACCTGAAGTACCGTTCTTCCTCCTGCTCTGTCTACCTTGTTTTTTGAGACAGGGTCTTGCACTGACCTAGAACTCATCAACTAGGCTAAAGGAATTCCTTGTGACTGGCCTGTCTTCCCAATGCTGAGATTACTAACATCCACTATACCCAGGTTTTTTGTTTCTTCTATTTTTGTTTTTTAACTTGGGTTCTAGGGATGGAATTCGTATCTTTGTGCTTGCAAGGAGGGCATTTTACTGACTACTTTGGTGTGGCCTGGAACTCACCAAGTTGGGGAGACTGACTGGCCAGTGAACCCCAGTGATCCATCCATCTTTTCCTCCTCAGTGCTAGGATTTTAAGAGTGCACCAACACACCCAGCTTTTTCATGGGTTCTGGGATTCGAACTCAGGTACTCATGCTTGCAAGCACTTTACAGACCGAGCCGTCTTTCCAGTCCCACGTGTCTTTACTTCGTGAGCCTTTAATCCTTGCAGTCTTACTGGTGGTCAGAGAGTTTAAATAAAGCCTACTTCAAGTCCACAGAAGGAAAGGTGACACCAGATCTCTCTGTCACCTCTGTCTGGTCCCAGTGTGGCATCTTAGGGCCTGAAGATTAAAGTCCAGTCAGGGCCTGGGACAGGCGGGGCCGAGGAAGGGACTGAATGTGCCTGTTTTCCAGACAGCATGAGGCCTAGGGTCAAAAGGTGTCTGAGCTGGCCTGCGTGTCTTGTGATTCGTTCTCTGCATCTGTAGCTGCCCCATCCTGTGACCATATTAGCCTCTAGGGATTTCATAATCTTGCCAGGTGCTTTCCTGCGGGGATCGCCAGCTTCACTGGGCAGACGAGAAGAAAACAAGGGCACTGACCGGAGATGTGGCTCAGCTGGCGAAGTGCGTACCTAGCGCGTGTGAAGCCCTGGTTTCAAACCCTAGCCCCGAATAAACAAATGGGGGCTGCTCGCCTGTCATCCCAGGAAGGAGGAAGGGTAGAAGTTCAACATCATCCTTGGCTATGTAGTGAATCAAGGCCAAGCCTGGATGTATTAAACAACACTGGCTCAAAATACAGGGAGAAAGAGAAACGAGAGAGAGAGAGAGAGAGAGAGAATGCAGACAGTGAGAGACAGGTCTCTCACTGAATCTGAAGCTCACTGATTGAGCTAGACAGATCAAAGAGCTCTAGAAATCCACCCATCTACCCCCAGTCCATCCAGCACTGGAGTTACAAATACGGCTCACTTTTTATGTGGGTGCTAGAGATTGGAACTCAGGTCCTCATGCTTGCATGGCAAGCACTTTAGTGAGTCTCCCACCTCCCCAGCCCTAGCAGACAGCCTCATAAGGGCTCTGCCTGCAGTCTCCAGGGAGCCAGGCTCAGCTGTACCTGAGAGAGGTGCAGTTCATGCTTGCCTTTGGAATCTTAGTCACAGCTGCCATAGGATGCGCGCTGCAGTTCCCTTTCCTTCAGTCCCTTCATTTCCCAGCAGCAATCTTTCTGTGTTATCTCTTCTTCCTACTTCAAACAGTGACGTAACCTGCTTCTGTGCATCCTATAAATGAGTCAGTTAGCTTACGTCTGGGCAGAAGGCTCAGTCTATAAGGAACTCCCAGCAGAAACTTGACCAGTTCCCCAGTGTTCTTTCTCAAGCACCTACCAAGTGCACAGGTCTAACAGCATGCTGGATGCTGCAAATACAGCGGTCTCTTGACATGTGGCCTTGCCCTCCGAGGGGAACGCAATGTCCAGGTGGACGGCCAATGGCATGTCACTCCAAAATACCACCAGAATAGAGCAAAGAGCAAACGGGGCACCTGCCGGAGAAGAGCAGTAGAGGACCCGGGGGGAGGGGGGGGTGGGAAGGACCTCTCCGAAGAGGGTGAGAAGAGGCAAGGTGTCATTCTTGGGGTGAGAGAGCTGCCCAGGAGCTGCCAGACAGGGGCTCAAGAGGCCTAAAAGAAGAATATCCTAGACATGGAACTATATTAACCAGCTGCCATGGTGTGTGTGTGTGTGTGTGTGTATGTGTGTGTATGTGTGTGTATGTGTGTGTGTGTATGTGTGTATGTGTGTGTGTATGTGTGTGTATGTGTGTGTATATGTGTGTGTGTGTATGTGTGTGTGTGTATGTGTGTGTGTATGTGTGTGTGTATGTGTGTGTATGTGTGTGTGTACGTGTTCTCATTAGGAGACCAGAGGCCAACCTTTAATATTGTTATTTAGGCACCATCTTCTCTATGTGTGTGTGTCTTTCTGTCTCTCTTCTCTCTCTCTCTCTCTCTCTCTCTCTCTCTCTCTCTCTCTCTCTCTCTCTGGCTGGCCTTTCTCTGCCTGCCCAGCTCTGGGACTACACACACTTACGACCATGCTTGTCTTTTTAAAATGTGGGTTCTTGGGATCAAACTGTGGCCCTCGTGCTTGTAAAGCAAGCAAGCAAGCAAGCAAGCAAGCAAGCAAGCAAGCAAGCAAGCACTTTACCCACAAGGCCATCTTCCCAGCTCCAGTTTGGGCTTTTCATTCTGGGTAGAGATCCTGAGAACAGTACGGGATTAGTTTGCAGTTGGTAAACACTTGGCCAGGCTCTGGCAATGGAGGGAGGGCAGGTAGAAAATGGAAGGGCCCCCAGTGGGGGTGGGTTGAATGGGAAGCTGGGAGGGTCAATTCATGGCTTCCCACGATATCAGAGCAAAAAACCAGGGCTGGAGTAAGTGGGGTTGCATTCTGGGAGTTTCCCCTGGTGTCCCAGGCCCTTGTCAATTCACTAATTCGTGTGGTGTCTTCCAGACCCAGAGGCTGTTGGGCCCTAAGAGGCCCCACCGGTCCTTCTTTGAGTCCTTCATCCGGACACTCATCATCGTGTGCACGGCCCTGGCTGTGGTCCTCTCTTCAGTGTCTATCTGCGACGGCCACTGGCTCCTGATGGAGGACCGTCTCTTTGGGCTGTGGTACTTCTGCACCATCAGCAACCACAGCGGTCCACACTGCCTGAGAGACCTGAACCAGGCTCAGGTGCCCGGGCTGGCAGTGGGCATGGGCCTAGCACGCACTGTGGCTGCCATGGCTGTGGTGGCTGCCATCTTTGGCTTGGAGCTGCTCATTGTGTCCCAGGTGTGCGAGGATGTCCGCTCACGGCGCAAGTGGGCCATCGGTTCTTACCTCCTGCTGGTCGCCTTCGCCCTCTCCTCTGGGGGCCTCCTCACCTTCATCATCCTCCTCAAGAGTCAGATCACCTTCATGGGCTTCACCCTGATGTTTTGGTGTGGGTTCACCGCCTCCTTCCTCTTCTTCCTCAATGCCACCAGCGGCCTTCACATCAACAGCCTCACGCAGCCCTGGGACCAGCTAAGAAAAGTCTAAGACCCTGCCGGGGGCCCTAGCTTCTATAAGAAAGTGTGGTCATGATGGGACTTCTCTGACGTAGGACCTCTGGCTGGAATTGAGTGGGACAATGACCTTGAAGCTGCCTCTTAGACAATAAGCTCTACAAATGGTCCTGGGCTGGGGGTCTCTTCAACTTCCCCCCAGGCCAGAGGCCAGAGGAGTGCCTCAGTACCACAGGACACAAGCCGTAGAGGTTAGCCAAGCTTTTAAGATGTCAATTCTAAAATAAGAAGAATGTTCTAAAACTTCTTCCTTGGGTGTTTTCTTCCCTGGACTGGAGTAGACTTTGAAAGACACCAGCAGTTAGTTCCCGGGTGGCTGCCCAGCTAAGCAAGGTTCACACTTGTTTCATGGATAGCCCTGGGATGTGGGCTGGAGGGGCCCTGGGACACTTTTTTTCTTCTGTATATGCCTGTGCTGTGTGTATGTCTGTGTGTGTACATGTTTTAACATGTGCACGGGTTCATGTATGTGTGGATGTACATGCAATGCAAGTGTGTGCATATGGAGATCTGAAGTTGATGTCTGGTCTCATCCTTAATTGCTTTTCTGCCTTATTCACTGAAGCAGGGTCTCAGTCAAACCCAGAGCTCACCTGTAAGACCAGTCTCACCAACCAGCTTGCTCTGGAGATGCCCCATCTACCTCCCAGGCTGGAATTCCAGGTGACACCACACCAGCCAACATATATATTGATTCTGGGGACCCAAACTCTGGTCTTCCTGCTTGCACGGCATGGGCTTTAACTGCTGAGCCATCCCCAGCCCAGCCCTCAGGACTCGAGGTTTCTAAGAATGGCCGAGTCCTCCACCTAAGGGACCAGTCAGTGGCTAGGACCATCTCCCATCCGCTCAAGGGAGCTTTGCACGCATTTCCCTGGCTTAGTAGGATTCCCCCCAGAAAGCCCTTTGACTAGTAGATTTTAAATCTGCTGACTTAAGTCCCCCCTGTCCTTTGTGTGGACCCACAGGTTCTGGCATACCCCAGTTTCTGGAGGCTAGCTGTCCTCTCTCTGGGCATAGTTTGAAATCTTCTTTGAGCAAAGTCCCTGCACGAGTTCTCTAATGCAGTCTTCCCCGAGGCCAGTTTTGACTCAGGCAGGACTGTTTGTGAGACTCTCATTTGTAAGGGTCAGGTGACCTCAGTGCCCGTTTCTGATCCTGGGACACATTTCAAAGAGCACACGCGTGCACTGCTGAACGCCACAGCGGGTGAGGGGACAAACAGATGCTGAGTAATAATTAACAGCTTGCAAGGCACAGGTGGAGGTGAACGGGGTCACGAGCCTGTGGAGATTTCCATACTTCTGGAAGAACTGCTCTCTCTCTCTTTCATTCTCCCTGTGTGTGTATGTGTGTGCACATGTGTGCATGTGTGTTCAGGTGTATGCGTGAGCACCAGTGTACGGAGGCCCGAGGACAACCTTGCCTGTGTTGTTTCTAGATGCCATCCACTTATTTTTAATCTTTGTGTGTGGGCGTAGGCATGCCCACACCATGGCACACAGGTGGAGTTTAGAGGTCAGTTCTCCCTTCTCATCTTCACCTTCCCTTTGGTTTGCGACCAGGTCTCTTTGCTGGTCTCAGCCTGGGAGCTTCCAGGGATTCCCTGCCTCTCTTTTTTCAGCCTGTGAGCGCTGGGATTACAGATGTGGTCGCTACTGCATTCAGCTTTGTGTGGGTGCTGGGAATCCCAACACGGGTGGTCAGGTTTGCATAGCAAGCATTTTTACCCACAGAAACATCACCTTGGCCCCATTTTGTTCAAGATGGTCTCTTTCTGGTCTGGAATTTGCCAGGTAGGCTCTCATCTCACCAGAGCTGGGATTACAAGCACATGCCACCATGCCCAGCTTTTTTTTTCCTACATTGGTTCTGAGGATTGAACTCAGGCTCTTGCAAGGCAGTTGATCCACCAGCTGAGCCATCGCTGCAGCCCCCATATCTGTTTGCTCATCCTGTTGCCCCATTTCCAGTTTTTGCCACCCAGAAACAGGTGAAATGTGTTTTTTTTCTATCCTGTAAGGTTCTTTTCCCCTCCAGCTCCGAGTGGGCTTTTGGACTTTGCCCTGATCTTGTCATAAGGGTCCCTTCCAGGGCTAGGTGAACACACCTGTGATGCTTCTAGCACCACACCAAGGGCCTTCTATTCACCCATCAAATACTTCACCACTGAGGGCCCATTTTATTTTGAGACAAAATGTTGCCCAAGCTGGTATCTTCTTTGTGAGCTTAAGTGATCCTTCTGCCCCAACCTCCCCAAGTAGTTCTATTGTGATTTTTCTTTTTTTCTTTTTTTGTTTTTCGAGACAGGGTTTCTCCATAGCTTTTGGTTCCTGTCCTGGAACTAGCTCTTCTAGACCAGGCTGGCCTCGAACTCACAGAGATCCGCCTGCCTCTGCCTCCCGAGTACTGGGATTAAAGGCGTGCGCACCACCGCCCGGCTCTCTATTGTGATTTTGTATATGTATGAGTACATGTTCATGTGTGTACACATATATGTGTGAGGGTACACAGGCATGTGAGACCAACCTTATGTGTCATTCTCCAGGAGACCACATACCTTGCTTTTGAGACAGTGTCCTTCCCTGGCCTAGAACTCACCAAGTGTGCTTTCCTGGACGGCCAGTGAGCCCCAGGGACTTCCTGCCTCTGTCTGCCCAGCACCGGGATTGGAGGCCTGCACAACCGCACCAGGCTTTTCACAGGCTCCAGGAACTGAACCCAGATGGTCATCCACTTTACCCCTAAGTCATCCCTCCAGCCCCTCCTACAGTGAGCTTACATATCTTCATCTTACTTACTATTGCGCCTGCATGTATGGGAATGTACACATCGTGTGCACATGTGGGGGTTGGAGAACAATTTGTGGAGCTGGTCCTTTCATTCCGCCTTGACATAGGTTCCCAGGATGCAGCCGAAGCCGTCATGCTTGCTCACCATGAGTTTTCATGGGCTGAGCCACTTCTCTAGCCATGACTTTCAGACATCTTTATTCCAGTTGAGATTCATGAGACTACAAATGCTACATCGGAACCACCACTATCCAGGGACCTTGGAGACCCCAGAACTGGTTGTTGTGTCTGTTTTGCACTGCTGAGGGTCACTCACATCCAAGGCCTGGTGCACCTGGGCAGGTGCTCTCTGACTGAGCCACATTGCTATCTCTACCTGAGGAGTTCATGGGGATTGTCTGGTTTTACCAAAACCAGAATTCATTGACCACTCATCCTGGGTCTCAGCCTGGGAAGTGGTCCTGCAGCAGGCTGGAAGATGCGAATCGGAGGCCAGCTCTCGTTTCTGTTTAGGTTTCCCTGCTGAGTTCTGTTTGGAAGGAGATTCAAACACTTCATCCTCTTAGAGAGCTAGGGAGGGCCAATGTGCCGGCATGGACAGCCAGAGTTATGGAAGCTTACAGTGCAGGGAGATGGGCCTCTGCCTGTTTGAGAGTTGGGAAATCACCACCCACCTTGAAGCTCAGATTGTTAAAAGACTATGCAATAGGAGTCCATGTAGATGTAGCATAGCTGGTAAAGTGCTTGCCTGCTGTGCATGAAGCTATGAGTCTGATTCCCAGGACCACATATACCAGGCTTGGTGGTGCACACCTGCAGTTCTAGCACTTGGAAATGAAGGCAGGAAGATCAAGTTCAAGGCCATCTTCAGCTACCTAGGGATTAGTAGACCAGCCTGGGCTATAGAAGACACTGTCTCAAAAGAGCAACAAGACTTTCATATCGTTGCCAAGTATCTTGGGCAAGTCGTGGGCCTTCAGGGAGCTGTCTGCCGTTCATAGAGAGGATGGCTTACTTCCTGATGTACCTGTTTTCCACCAAGTCCTCATACAACATCAGGGATAATAGAAAGGGGGCTTCAGAAGCTTAATTTAGCTGGTGTCCTGAATGCTCTATGAGAACTCTAGGGCAGACGAGATCAGCCTAAGGCCCAGGGGCTTGATCCCTCGTATTTCCTGAGCTTCTAGGCATGTCCTTAAAAGTGAGCTGGAACCTGAGGCAGGGAAGCTCCCTGCTCCCTCGGGGAGAAGCTGGGAAGCGGGGCTGTAGAACATAAGCCTTCTCCAGGTGGCGAAAGATCGACACACAGCGACTAGGGTGTTCTGGATGTCATTTATTCCCTTGCCTCCTCCGGAGCCACTGAATTACTCTCTCAGAAGAATAAGGAAGACCAAATCACAGACCTGTTTCTTGCTCCATGGTGACCCAGTCTCAGTTCTAAGGAAGCTCAGACCTGGAGGAAGGCTTCTGAGCCACTCAAACACACAAGAGCCGTTAGAAGAGAACCGTCCTATTGAGTGTCCAGCTCTGTGTCCACTGTCAGTCCTGCCGCAGCCTCAGATGATGCTGGCCCTGGAGGTGCCCCGGCTCTGCTCCAAGGTGCTGGCCTTAGTGCCGTGGGTGGTACCACTGGTGGCATTGCTGAAGGAGTTGCTGAGGGCCACAGGGCGTAGTGGGAACTCTTGGAGGTGCCACTGGCGCCATTTTTTCTGAACTTCTAGCTGCACCTGCCCAAAACCAGCCATCAGCTGCAGCAACTGCTTGAGAAGATAGCTCAGGCCTCTGCCTAGACCCTGATGAGCCCAGCTGTCCCTACTCTCATGGCCCTGCTGTGCCCCCTTCCCTATAGATCTCTGACTGACCATTCCTGCCCCATGTATAGAAAAAGTACTGAGGGCCTTCTCTACCGTGGGCACTAGTACATGGCATCTTTAAATTTTAAAATTATTTCTTTATTTATTTAGAGAGCGATAGATGTGAACACACGTGCATGCCATGACATTCTTGTGGGGGCCAGGGGACACCTTGAGCTCTCCTTCCACATCAGTTCTGGACGGTACCTGCCATCTTCTAACACTGCATTCCTCAGAAAAGGTGTGAGAATTGTTCCATAAACTGCAGAGTCAGGTGTCCAAACCTGCATGCTTGTTCCCACAACCCCCCCACCCCAGTCTGGAATCCATCCGCGATCTGAGGGTTTGCTCTTAGACGTTTCCTCTATGGTCCTCAAGAGAACACTTGAAGCTCTGAAGTCAGCTTTGATGTTTGATTTTTGGGAAACTTCTGAGGTCACTCCCATTCAAGTGTGAACCAGACAGATTGGTCAATAGCCACAGAGACACTTGGCCTGTGTGCACTACCAATGTAGCCAGGGTCAGTCAGTGGCTGGAGCTTCATATCCTGAACCCTCAGTCTCTGCCCAAGCTTGGGGCAGTTCCAAGTGACCCACTTCACTCATGGGAAGCCTGAGCTCTGGGTGGGTAGTGACCCAGGTCCCCCTCAGAGCCGGCAGCAGAGCTGTAGGGACCTTGGGTTTGAGTGGGGTCTGGGCTCGTCTGGGTTTGCTGAGCTTGCTCATGGAGTTTGCTAAGGAACACTTCACAGGCCCAGTCCAGACCCACGGAATCTATTTCTGCTGGTTCTGTCCTGAGGACATTGCCCAAGACAACTCTGCCAAGCAAGCAGACCTGCCTCAGCCCCTTCCCACTCTCCTTGGCTGGTCATCGGGGAGTCCTGTACTGGAATTCTGTGGTTCCCCGGGACACTCACCTCTCCATTGAGGAAGCAGTAGAGGATGGCGACCACCAGCCCCTAAAGAAGGAACTGTGTTAGTCTGTGGTTATAGACTTATCCCTCCCACCTGCTCCTGCCTGAATCCTTGAGTGCACCACCCACCCCCCCACACACACACAAACACACACACACACACACAAACACACACACACAGACACACACACACACAAACACACACACACACAAACACACACACACAAACACACACACACACAAACACACACAAACACACACACACACACACACAAAAACACACCCACCTCCCCCACCCTCGCTCCTTAGGACCTTTCAGCCTTGGAGAATTCCCTACTTTGGGGCACGCAGTACACTGATCTGCCTGCCTTCAACACAGGCAGAAGTCGTTTTCATTTATTGACCCTGAGACCTAACATACGACCTCCAACTCCTGTGTCAGGGATAATAAAGGAAGAGGTTCTGACTTGGGCCTTGATTAAAGGGACCATTCAGGTCTCTGGAATTGGTGAAGAGTGTCATCCAGGATAGCAGAGATAGGAGGCCCCTGAAGAATCACCCCATCCCCTTATGAGGGGCAGGGTCACTCCAGTGGGAGATCCTGGGCTCACAAGAAAGGCAATAAATTCCTGCTGGAGAACAGAC
>JABTXL010021306.1:7815881-7829154 GCA_025134845.1 Neodon shergylaensis | reverse complement strand
TGCAGGTCTGTAGGAGGTGCGGGCAGCTCCGGGGTCGAATGCAGGTGTGCTAGCACATGCGGGAAGCTATGGGGTTGTCGAGTGCAGGTCTGTATCAGGTGCAGGCAGCTCTGGGGTCCAGGCTGTGTCTCCTGACTTGGAGGGGTGGAGTTTATCTGGACCTTTTCTCAGAGCTCCTGTTTTCCTGATGATATTCCCTGGGTCATCAGTCTGCAATGCCTGTAGAGCCGTGAGTGATGTGTGTTGGTTGCTACTGACTCTCAACTTGGCAGAGGCTAGGATCACCTAGAGGAGAACCTCTGAGCATTCCTTCAGGGGTTTTCTAGATTAACCAAGGTGGGAAGACTCTCCCCAGACACGGGGGGCACTACTCCATCCAGTAGAGAGAAAGTCAGCTGAGTACCACAATGCCGCCAGCTGCCTCAGGTCCTGCCACCAAGGCTTCTCCACCATCATGGGCTGTACCCTAGAACTGTGGGGCAAAGCAAAGCCTCCCTTCCTCCTTTCCCTACACAGTTCCTGTCAGGGTGTTTGATTCAGCAATGGGAAAGTAGCTGTCCACAGAGCACCTGCTCCCTCACTCCCTCAGAGCCCGCCTCACCGTCCTGCCTTCCTCACAGGCCTGCCTTCCACCTCCCTGATAATCTTCCTCCTCTAGAGGCTTCCATATATAGCTTAAAACATCAGCTGGCCTGGCCTCTCAGCTCTAGCCTTTAGCTCCTTGTCACACTGAAGGACCCCAAAAGGCAATGAACCTGCCACTGTGTGGTGGGCTTAATATGTACACGTGCTAGGGGATATGGGCTTTGTGAGGTGTGTGTGTGTGCATGTGTGCATATGAAGCACACATGTGCTGACTGATGAAGGCCTGAATCAACAAGTCAGCACAGGTCTTTACCCCTAATCAGGCCTCCCCAGCTTCCTGAGACAGGATTTCTCACTGATCCCAAGGCTCTGAACAGCTAGGCCGCTGGCTAATGAGCTCCTGGGATCTACCTTGTTTTGCTGGTACCCCACCCCAGCTTTTTAGGTGGGTGCTGGGGATTCTAACTCAGGTCCTCATCCTTGTGAAGTGAACACTTTGCCCACTGAGCCACCTCCCCAGGCTGTTTTTGAAGGGGGCAGGACTTGAACCCATGGTCCAGGCATGCTAAACTCATGTCCTACCATGGAGATACAAAGCCAGAACAATACTTATGAGTTCTGCTGTTATTGTAGGTGATTATGGTTTTTTCTTAGAGATTTACTTTTATTTATGTGCAGTTGTGGATATGTGTGTATACCACCTGTGCTCAGGTACCTGCAGGGGTCAGAAGAGAGCACCGGATTCCCTGGAACTAATTATAGGCAATTGTGAGCACCTAACAAGGATGCTGGCAACCAAATTCAAATCCTCTGCAAGAGCAATAAGGACTCTTAACCGCTGAGCCTTCTCTCCAGGCCATGGCCCCATCTCTCTGTCTCTCTCAGTCTCTGTCTCTCTCTCTCAGTCTCTGTCTCTCTGCCTCTCTCTCTCTCTCTCTCTCTCTCTTTGGTTGGTAGATGCAGGTTCATTCTATTATTCTCTTCACTGTGGTATATGGAAGAAACTTTGATACATTTGTATATGAATACACATACATATCTATGGGTACATATACATATTTAATAATTTGTATACATAAGAACATACACACACTTGGGGGGACAGACTCTCACAAGCCACTGACTGGCTTGGAACTTGCAATATAGCACAGGCTGGCCGAGAATGTGAAGCTATCTTCCCGACTCAAGGGCTGGGACTGCATGCGTGTACCACCAGGCCCAGCTATTTTACATGCTTCTTATGGCCTTCTCATTTATAAGCACATCCATGGGACATTAGGAAAGTGTTCTTGGTGTTTTTTTTTTATCTTCCCAGTTCTGGGGACAGGAAGTCCCTATCTTCATGGAGAAGCAGCCCTGGGGTCCCAAGCTCTTTGAACGCCTATTACCTACTTTGGTGGTCAAGCTAAGTCCTTCCAAATGCCTGAACCTCAGAGTCCCTGATGAGATGAGTCATAGTGAGACCACTGTTAAATGTGCAATAGGACCAAGATGCTGGCAGAGGCTCTGCTCAGGGAAGCTTCTCAGAGGAAGCACAGGGACAGCCTGCGGCTGGGTTTGAAATAGCAGAGAGGTCCTGACTCACTGTGTCCCCTGTGATCAGTCTTCCCTGGAATCCAGAGCTCAGCTTACCAAGAGCAGAATCCAAGGGACAAAGGGGGAGTGGAGGCCTCACTCTGAAGCTAAGACCTCCCTATGGGGGGGGGCTGTGCTAGAGTCTCTCTGCAAGGAAGACTTAGTGGGGGTGGGGTGGGGGCTAGGGGGTGGGTGTCCTCAAGCTCAGGAACAGGATCACAAGGCTTCTTTAGGCAGTGGGTTTGTTTTCATTGGTGTGTGTGTGTGTGTGTGGTCTGTCTAACTGTGTATGTGTATGAACACATGCATGCTCAGGTTGTACTGGGGATGGAACCCAGGGTCTCAGGCATGCAGGCAAATGCTCTTCCAGTAAGCCTCAAGCCAAATCTTTCATTTAATGGATACTATAAGTCTTGAAACAAACTGTTCTTTCTTTGGCTTCTGGAAAGCTCCAAACTCAGGCTGACCTCAAACTTGCTATGTCGTGAAGGGTGACCTCGACTCCCACCTCCTCCTCCCAAGTGCTTGGATTACAAAGTACACTACCACACCGGGTGTATAGTTTTTTCCACTGATAAGTCATCTACATATTTTTTCTCCATTGGTTGTCACTAAAAGTGACTTTATGTTATTTTTGGAAAGAAATGGCTCCAAGCAAATAAATAAAGTAACAATGTGGAGCTCAAGATTCCAATTAGGGTTTCTTCTTACCCATTTCTGTTAGTGTTGCCTTAACTTCTCAACATTGGTGAATTAGAGGTAGGTGACCTCCCCCACCTCCTGTCAAAAGAGTCTGGTTAAAACCCCGACATCCTGGGGCCAAGAAGATGGCTCAGTGGTTCCATCTAAAACAGTCACTGTGTGGCACACCAGGGAGACAGTGATTGGCAGGTCCCTAGGCTGGCCGGCCAGCTAGAATGGTCTGGTCTACTTGATAAGTTCCAGGCTACAGAGAGATCCTATCTAAAATGCAAAAAGCAAAACAAGGGCAAAAAAACAAGGTGGACAGTCCTGAGGATGTTGTCCCCTGACACACTCTTGCACACATGCACACACACCCACACAAGTCCAGCATCCTCCTGTCACCCACTCCCACTTCCTGCTCCTTAGGGGTAACTTGAGTACAGCCTGAACACTCTTAACTTTTTTTTTTCAATAACATGCTGATGTTGTGAGTTTCCAATTTCTCAGTTTTAGACATTTCCTCTGGACTTCCCAGTGATAAACAGAGGGCACCTCTGCCTGCCTGTGGCTTTACACAGTGTGTCATTGTGGTTGCGAATGTGCTACCCGTGTGGTTGTGTAAGTCTTTGTCCATCATGCTCAGTTGATTTTCTCTTTCCTTCTCCCAGGAGTCTACCTCCCCCATTCCCATGCTTTTACTGTTGGAGACTCAAAATCAGTTGGCATCATGAGGTCCTCCCCTGTGGTCTTGGGTTGGCACTGTGTGGGACTGCCAGGCTTGCTATCTCTGCAGCCTCGTTTCTCTCAAAGGAAACTGAAAGTGTGTGTGTGTGTGTGTGTGTGTGTGTGTGTGTGTGTATACACGTGTGCAGATAAACGTATGTACACAGATGTGGAGGTCTCAGGTGTCTTTTGACTTTTTGTCATGGAGTCTCTCATGGACCTGGAGCTTCTCCAAGTAGGCTAGGCTGGCTCACTGGTGAACTCCAGGGATCACTTTGTCTCTGCCTCCTATCTCAGCATTGATGGGATTAGAGGCACACATTCCCACACGTTTTCTGTAGGATCTGGGGATTGATCTCAGTTCCCATGCTTACAATGCCAGTCCTCTCCTAACTGAGTTCCCATGCTTACAATCCCAGTCCTCCCCTAACTGAGCCACTGCTCTAGTCCTGAGGAGCCCTCTTTTAAGTCACAATCCCCCAAACTTACCTGGAAGGAGCCCAGGGCCAATTCAAAGAAGAGCTGGACTTCCATGGCGTCCTCTGGAGAGAAGGCGAAGATGATGTAGTGGATGCCGAAGAGGGGGATCAGCAGGAGGGTGGACTTGGCCAGGCGCCTGGGGACACAGGATATGCTGCCACTCCTGATCTGCTCAAGCCCTCCTCACACAGAGTTCAACCCTTCTAGGGCCTGATTGTTTTAAGTTATGCTGTAATGTCTCAAGATATTTTTTCAATTTGGGGTTTTGTTTGTTTTCTGGATCTATCTATCCATCTATCTCCCTATCTCCCTATCTCTCTCTCATCTACCTATCTATCATCTATCTATCTATCTATCTATCTATCTATCTATCTATCCGTCTATCTGTCTATCTGTCTGTCTGTCTGTCTATCTGTGTATCTGTCTATCTATCATCTATCTATCACCTACCTGTCTAACTTTATCTGTCATCTATTTGTGTATCTACCAGTGATTTATTTATTATTTATCAATTATCTTTGTATGTGCCTGCTTATCTATCATGTATCAATCAACTATCACCTATCTGTTATCTTTGAAAGTTTGTATCTGTACCTATCATCTATCTATATACCTATTATCTATCTATCTACCCTCTTATCTATGATCTATAATCTGTGTATTTTGCAGTGCTAGATGCGGAACCCCATCCCTCACTCACGCTAAGCAAGTATCCCATTATAGAGCAACATCTCCAGCATGTTTTCATTTATTTTGCAAAATCTCCAAAGTCCCATGCATTAACCACCCAGGCACAACACTGGCCAGACGCATGACCAAGCCTCAGTGCTCCTGGTCTCCCCCTCTATCAGTAACATAAATCAATAAGCATTCAACAGCTTCAGTAGTGGATAAACCAGACACCTGTGCTATTGCTGCTGCGCTTGGCAAATGAGGAGACAGAAAAGGGCTTTGCCATGCCCTTTCTACCCCACCTCATCTCAACACCTCCTACCCACTCCCTTGCCCTCCCAGCCTTGCAGGGCTCAGATCTACACTTGTAGGGCTCCTGTCTGGTTTCATAGGTTTCTCTCCCCACAGTGTCTTAGGCTTCATATTCAGGTGTATTTCCTCCCACCCACCCCAGTCACACTACAGGTATGCCCCAGGCCTGCCTTTCTGCTTAAAGTGGGGTAAACAGCAGGTGTTCAGTAGATGTTCGCCGACTGTCCCAGCATGCCAAGCTTTCCGCCTTACACTTACTTATACTGGTTCATTTCACTTCCTCTTGTTTCTTGGGTTCTAAGTTTTCTCATCAGGATTCTTAGAATGTTTACGAAAAAGATGAAATTGATCTGCGAGGCACAAGGCAGAGGTCAGGCTAAAGTTGTCCTGGCCCTGACCCCTAGAGCTGGGGACAGGAGAGACGCCACAGCAAGGATGACAAATCGTGGCTGTTCACCCTGCAGCCAGACTCCCAGTGACACCTAAATCCAGAGACCACAGCTGGAAATGACACACCCTGCTATCCAGGTTCAGTGGCCCACACGTCTACACAATGCCAGCCAGTTCACTCACCCTTGGGGGTTGTAATCCCCTGTAAATCTCGATGAATAAAGGTTTGACTGAGCCTTGGAGTCCACTTTTTATTTTATTTTTAGTTTATATCTGTGTTTGCACATGCTTTCACTTGCGAGCACACACACAGTGCACACACGGGCATACGCACACGCATGTGCGCACACATGCACGTGCACACAGGCACACACACGCATACATGCCTGCAGAGGTCAAAGGCTAACTTGCAGTAGTCGCTTCACTGTTCCACTGCAGGTTCTGGTGATGGAACTCCAGTAGTGAGGTTTGCACAGCCGTGAGCCTACGCACTAACCTACACTTTCTTCCTTGATAGAGCAGGCTACCACACAGCTCGGACAAGCCTCAGACTCTCAATTTTCCTGCCTCTGTC
The DNA here is from genome assembly GCA_025134845.1 of Neodon shergylaensis. Taxonomy (NCBI): domain Eukaryota; kingdom Metazoa; phylum Chordata; class Mammalia; order Rodentia; family Cricetidae; genus Neodon; species Neodon shergylaensis. The sequence goes on along the minus strand of JABTXL010021306.1, from coordinate 7,823,159 downwards.
TCCTGAGTGCTGAAACGAACTTAACATACTTGGGAAGGATTCGATCTTTGTTTTGTTGGTAGTGGGTTGCTTTTGAGGGGGGTATTTATCTCAAATCTCTGAGCTCTAGGTCCTAAAGATAGGGTAAATGACTCCTGACCCACTCCCTCCTCCACTCTTTAGGGGACAGCCTGCCTGCCAACATCTGTAATCCTGCCGTTTCTACCCTCCTGGTACCTGCTGGGAACTCAGGCTCCAGGATCTCCAACCCTCTGTTTCTCACGGGTCCAGTGTTTCCCTACTTGTCCCCAGCTCAGAAGAGGATGGCCACTCACCAGGATGGACAGAATCACAGGCCCTCGAATGAGCCACCAGATGGAAGGGTTGGAGTTGATGTCCCAGCATCTATTGAAGAGAAGAGAGTGTTGGGCATCATTAGGAGTGGGGAACTGACTGACTGGCGAACACGTTTCCCAGTGCCACCCTCGGAAGGAAGACTGTGTTTATGTCTTTAGCCATCACATTTGTGCCCACCACCATTAAAATGTGTTCCTCTCAGGACTGGAGAAATGGCTCAGTGGTTGAGAACACATACTACTCTTGCGGAGAACCTGACTTCAGTTCCCAGCATCCATGTAGGACAGCTCACAACTACTGTAATCCCAGATCCAGGGGATCCAGTGGCGTCTTCGGCTTCCGTGGGCATCTGCACTCACACGCACGCATCTGCACATATCCACATAACTAACAAATTCTTTATTCCTAAAGATACATCTGTCCTCCTCTACTACATCCAGTTAATGCAATGCTGGAATCAAACTCTGAGCTTCATGCATGCTAGGCAAGCATGCTACCTCTTGAGCCAGCAGTGTGAGGTTAGGTGAATTCCTAGCTGCAGGGCCAGCTGCTGTAGAGACTGACTGTAAAATGTTGTGCAGTGTTCTTGCTCCTCCTCCTACCAGCTTACCCGATGTCTTCCAGAAAGTGCCGGGTGATAGCCCATGAAGCAACAAAAATGGCTGGAGAACCTGAAGGCCAAAACAAAAGGGAGGCATAGTATGATGTTTAATGTTGACAGTCAGCCTGATGGAATTTAGAATGACTGAACAGACAGGACTCTGGGTGTGTCTTCAGGGAACTATCTAGGTAAGGCTAATTAAGGCAGGAAGACCCACCCCAAATGTGGGCAGCACTGTTCCATGGACTGGGGTTCTGGGCTGAATAAAAAGGAGAAAGTGAGCTGAGCACCAGCGTTCATCCCTCTGCTTCCCGACTATGGATGTCGTGTGAGCGGCTGCCTCAGGTTCCTGCTGCCCTGCCTGCGCGGCCATGACAGACTGTCCCCTCAAACTGTGAGACAAACAATCCCTTCTTAAGCTGCCTCTGTCCGGATATTTTCCCACAGCAGCAAGACAAGCAACTAATCCAGGTAGGGGAGAGAGAACTCAGGCACAGTGAGCGGGCATTTATCCTTATCCGGGTACCAGGTGGAAGACAAGGTTTCATTGCCACGAAAACCCTCTTTATCATCTTGCATCAGTGTGCAGCCACATGCTACTATCCTAAGAACTGCAGTGGGTTTTTATGGAACCTGAAAGGCACTTGGGGTTAGGATACTCCCAGGAGCCTGGGCCACACTCCTGAGGGATTCTGGGAGAGAAGGCACATGGGTGCAGTTTGGTGAGGCCCTGGTTTGAAATGGAATATACCCGGAAGAATGGGGAAGACAGAGAATCCAGCTGGCGGAAAAGCCATTGACTTTGTTAAAGTATTGACTCATAAACCTTGTCCATTGGGGCTGGGGAGATGGCTCATTGGGTGAGAATGTTTTCTGTGCAATCAGGAACACCTGAATCTGAATTCCCAGAAGCCACATAAAAAGCTGGCACTGGGGCCCCACAACATCAGACCTGGCTATTTGCTTTGCTTTTTCTTCGAGACAATCTCATTTAGCCCAGGCTGACCCAGAACTCAATATGTAACTGAAGACGGCCTTGAACTCCTGATTTTCCTGCCTCTACTTGTTGAGAACTGAGATTACAGGTGTATGCACCACCATGCTGGGTGCTGGAGCCCGAACCTAGGACTTTGTGCATGCTAGGCAAGCACTCTACGCTCTGACTGTTTGAAGAGATGAGGTTTCACTGTGCTGTCTAGTGACCTCCAACTAGACTCAAGTCATCCTCCTGCTGCAGCTTCACAAGTGGCTAAGGCCCCAGGAGTGCACCACTGTGCCCAGCTTCTTAGGAGTGCACCACTGTGCCCAGCTTAGGAGTGCACCGCTGTGCCCAGCTTGCTTAGTTTTTCACTGCGGCTCATGCAGTGATTCTAACAGGTTTGCTGATCTACACAATGGATGGAGAGGGGTCAAGTACCCAGACTACTCCATTTTTAGATCTCTAGTAGGCAAATCTCTACCTCACTCTGCTCCCCTGACTCCAACCAAAGGCGTTAAAGGATGCTTTTCTGAATAAACTGAATGACCCTAGCCAAAGTCCGAGAAACAGGGCTTCTGAGATGGCTTGTTGGGTAAGTTTGATCTAAGTTTGTTCCCTGGACTCGGGAACTGACTCCTGCAAACTGTTCTCTCACCTCTACATGTGTACTGTGACGTGTGTATGTACATGCACAATACACGCAAACACACACACACACCTGTACATGATAAACAAATAAATGCAACTTTTTAGTCCCCTGGGGGAATGGATAAGAATGGACTAAGTCATTCTTATCTATGAACAGAGAGCCAAGGTCACAGACAGCAGATAACAGCAAAAGCTGGAAACAAAACAACCAGAGAAAAGGAACTGAGAGAAAACAGAGCAGACAGGGAACAGAAGGAACCTGAACAAAAACAACCCCAGGGAGATCACAGGGAGACAGGAAAGATAACATCTACAAGAGATACAGGATGCTGCCAACTGGGAGCATCCAGAGGACAAGAAAGAGGGCAGAGAAACAAATCTACGATTTCCAAGATAAACATTCAGTAGAAGAGTTGGAAGATAAAGGCAAGAAATGCCCGGAAAGCAGAAGAAGCCAACAGAACCACAGGAGGCAGAGCGGGAACTTAGAATAAGGGAGGCTGTACCCGTGACTACAGAGCTTCCACAGAGAGTGAAGCCGGGGCAGAAGGGAAGGTCTCCAAAACCAAGGACATGGTCTGTCAGAGGGCTCAGAGTTGCACCCTAGGGACCTATATGGTGGAGGAGGGGATCAACTCCTGCTAGTTGCCCTCTGTCTCTCCATACACATGTCACAACACACACACTCATGCACACACACATTAAATACATTATTAACACTAAACAAAAAAAAAGGGAGGGAGGGAGGATAGAAGGGAGGGAGGGAGGGAAAGAAGGACAACTGTCCTATAACTGTAGCCCTGAGGAGGGTTGTATGCTCAAGGTCAACTTGAGTTAGTGAGTTCCTATCTCAAAACAAAACTGCAAGAAAAAGAAATGGAGACCTGCATCTGTAGAAGACAGGGTAATAGAATAGGGCAGAGGAGGGCAGGGCAGGGCAGGAGAGGGCAAGAGAGGGCAGGAGAGGGCAGGAGAGGGCAGGAGAGGGCAGGGGAGGGCAGGGAAGGGCAGGAGAGGGCAAGAGAGGGCAGGAGAAGGCAGGAGAGGGCAGGGAAGGGCAGGGGAGGGCAGGGGAGGATATGGGAGGACAGGGGAGGGGAGGGCAGGGAAGGGCAGGAGAAGGCAGGGAAGGGCAGGGAAGGGCAGGGGAGGGCAGAGAAGGGCAGGGGAAGATATGGGAGGGCAGGAGAGGGAAGGGGAGGACAGGGGAGGGGAGGGGAGGGCAGGGGAGGGAAGCTGTATCATAGTATCCTTGTGACAGTTGAAAACACAAAAGCATCTCTCATTTTTACTTAATGTCTTTGTGGTGTGGGATCCAAGCTCAGGGCTTCCAGCATGCTAGGCAGGACTGTACCATTGAGATACATCTCTAACCCTGGCATTTTTGAAGCCAGTCTTTAGACAACATCTCTCTCTAATTGCTTTTCAAAAAATCTTAGGTATACATGGCTGGAGAGATGAGCTCTGTCAGTAAAAATACTCCTATACAAGCAGGCGAACCTGAGTTCATACCCCAGCACCACAGGGAACTGGAGAGATGGCTCAGCAGTTCAGAGCATTTGCTGTTCTTGCAGAGGACTTGAATTCAGTTTCCAGCACACACACATGGTGACTCACAACTGTTTGTAACTCCAGTTCAAGGGGACCTGATGCCCAGTTCTGATCTCTGTGGACACCGGGTATGCATATGGTTCACACACACACACACACACACACACAAAAGCAAACATACAATAGAAGCAAATATATTTTTAAAAAAACTGGACATGGTACTAGGTGTCTTAGCATGGGAGAGAAGGGAACCAGATATGGGGGCATCCCTGGACTTCACTGTCCCTCCCGTCTAGTCAATCAGTCTGCTCTGGTTCAGGAGAGACCTGCTCAACAGATAAACTGGAGGGTGACAGTGGAAGACACTTGAAATAAACCTCTGACTTCTACATACATGTGCACACACACACACACCACACACACCAGACATACACACAAGTAGACACACCCTGCACATACCAGACATATATACACACACACACACTACACACACAAGACATATACATGCTCAGATGCACACACTATACACAAATACACACAAAACTCAGGTTGACAAACCATGTAAGAGCTTAGAGATTTCCTTTGTATTTAATGATTTGGAAAATAATACTGCAGGCTTATTTTTCAGAGGATTTGGAAGAATTAGTAAAAATAATCTAACCGGCTGCCTCCCTGCTGGTCTAATGGAGAGCCAAGACCCTAGCACATGGAGATTTAGACAAGCAGAAGAGTCAGATGAGGGAGAGACACTTATTAAGTACACGAAGGAAAGAGAGGAACAGGAGAGAGACTTAGTGGTTAAGATTACTTGCTGCTTTTTTAGAGAGTCCAGCTCCCAGCACCCAGTTGGTTGGCTCACAACTTCCTGCAAGTCCCCCTCCAGGGGATCTGATGCCCTACTCTGGCCTCCACAGGTACTATACTCAGACACACACACACATAATTATAAAAGAAAATATTTAAAGGCAAAGGGGAAGCCAAATGCAGCTAGTGGTTGGGTAACAGGATTCTCTCTGTAAACTCTGAGTCGTGACTCTGCCTAAGCCCAATGGATAAGTCACATCTGTATCAAACAATGATAATGTACAGATAAAATATGGCTCCAGGAAAAAAGTTAAATAAATAGAAAACAAAATAATTGCATGCCACCTGGCTCAGCAGTAAACAGTATTTTCACAGTTCTGATAATATACACATTGAATATGTAAATGAATATGTGGGCTTGAGCCACAGCTGTGAAAACTAGGAATATAGGTGTAGACGAGTTTGTATCTTTTCCATCAGAAGGCAAAAATAATATCTCAGATGGACAGATCAAGGAAGAGTGGTATGTTGTTTAGAAATGTAAGAATGGGGGTCTGGGAGATAGTTCTGTTGATAAGATGCTTGCCTTGCAGGCATAGGGGCCTGAGTTCAACTCCCAGAACTTGAAAAACAGTTGTGTGAGGTGAAGCGTGCTTGTAATCCCAGCACTGGGGAGGTGGGGACAGGCAGAGTCCTGGACCCTGAGCACCCGTTCACCTAGCACTTGGAAAGTTCAGCACCCATCTTCCTGGTGGATGGATTCCAAGACATGATGCCTGGGTTGTTCTCCGGGATGCACATGCATGTGAGTTCTGAGCACAAAGAATGGCTTAATGTTGAGTCAATCATGGTCCTGATCTTACAGATTTCTCAAACTCTGACAGATTAGAGCTATGGAGCTCGGTGAGCTGCCTTCTAAATCAGGGGCAGTCAAGGCAAGTCCTTGGCCTCTGCTGGTCAAGGGTCATGGGCTAAACAGGCCGAAGTTCTGGAGCAGGAGGGCACAGTGTGTTTTGCCAGACTTCCTGCTGGTCTGATGGAGAGAAGGGACTCTAACCTGTAGAGATTTAGACAAGCAGAAACACCAGACAAGGCTTCCCTTGCAGGGACACTTCACAGGTAAAGGCACCAGGCAGAAACCAAATGAAACTGGGAACCACTCCCAGGAGCCTTATTCAACTTAGAACCTTGAGGTTACTTATTGTGTGCTAAAACAAAATAATGAATGGGTAGATAGATAGGTGGGTGGATGGACAGATGGATGGTTAGATAGATATATGGAGAGGTGTGTGGATGTGTGAGTGACTATGTGGAGAGGTGTATGTGTGTAGTATGGGTGGGTGGGTATATACTGTGTTCATAAGTAGGTAGCTGGATGGATAAACAGATGGATATTGGCACATAGTGACTGAGTGGGTGGGTGGGTGGATGTTTGTTACTGTCGGGTAACCCTGAATCCACCCTTGTCTACAGTGTGAGCTGAGTATATGCATCCCATCTCTGAGCTTAAGTCTCTGAGCGACTTCTGGAGGTTTGTGAATTGATTAAGTGACCAATGCAAAGCATGAAGCTACCACCTGGAATACTGTAAGTGTTCATGAAATGGGAGTTACTGAGGAAAATATGCAGTGGGGCCTTTGCACAACTGGCTGGCTGTCATGTTCTTTTTCCTAGAAACTAAATCCTTAGCATCCTTTGGAAACCAGGTGGTTTGAGTGGCCTATGGTCATGGTGCACTCAGTTCTCTCAGAGCCCTGTGGTCATCTCAGTTACATGAGTGAGAGTCATGTGACTCAACCAGAATGAACTGCAGAGCAATTCAAAGAAGGGTGGGATGACTGTGTGTGTGTGTGTGTGTGCTCCCAGAGGTCCCTTGTCTTTGTGTTATGGGAGCCTGGTAGTGAGAACCAGGCATCCCACAAAGCTCCTGGTGGTAACATGGAAAGCAGTGTGAATAAATCCACTGTTACAAATGGCAGTGTAAAAGCAGAAGGAAAAACACTTAACGCCTGTATTAAGCTTGGTGTGAAGTTGATGATTTATGTGCTCATCAGTTATGTGAGCCGGCCTGTTCCCTTTCTGCTGAAGTTTGTCTGAGCCATGTCTCCTGAGCTCAAACATGAAGAGGACAAGCATGAATTATCTGTGGAAGATGAGACCAGTGCTGGGCGGAATAAAATTGGAAAAATCTCAGGATGCTCAGAATTCAGTTGAAGCTAAATTACAGCTCTGATTTCACACTTGAAAGGCAAAAAAAACAAAAAAAAAAACCTGAGGTCAGAGGGTTAACCATCCAGCAATTTGCCAAAGATTACCCAAATTAGTTCAATGTGGGTCTGGGACCAGACACTAAATCCCT
>JABTXL010021306.1:7806152-7815871 GCA_025134845.1 Neodon shergylaensis | reverse complement strand
AGTCCTCCTGGCTCTCAATTTAGCATCCTTTCCTGCAAACCACACATGCATAGCACCATGGACAGACATACCCCATCCGAGGAGCACAAAGGCCTGCAGACACTTCTTCTCTGAGAAGAAGGAGATGGCGAGGAGCGTGTGAAGGTAGAGGCCTTCCACCAGCAACCACGCATAGTTGGCCATGATGCAGTACTGGAAGAAGATCATGACCAGCTTACAACCCACCTGGAAGAGATAGGCGCATGAGCCGGGGCTGGGTGGCCGAGCCTCCCTTGGGTAACTACTTCCAAAGAAAACAGCACCGCCTGGCAGGAGGCAGGTCTAGAGTGAAACTCAAGGAGTACAACTGTCTTCACCGGGCTCTGGAGATGCTCAGTGGGTGAAGGGTTTGCTGCACAGCCATGAGGACCTGAGTTTGATTCCCAGAACCCACATTTTTAAAAGGCAGATAACACAAGCTTGAAATCCCAGCACTAGGGAGGTGGAGAAAGGCAGATCCTGGAGCTCACTGGCCAGCCAACCTAACAGACTTGGGGAGCTCTGGGCTGGTAACGGACCTGGTCTCAAAAAATAAAATAGGCAGAGGCTGAGGAGGGCTATCTGAGTTTGACCTTGTATCTCTGTATGTATGTACACACTCATGCACACGCATGTGCACACACAGGAAGGAACACACTCAAGGGTTCTCCTGAAGCTTTCCTTGGTCAGGAGACCAGGCCCACAGTGTTCTCTAGAGACTACAAGCCCCCAGGTCCAGTGAGGATGACCTAGGATCTGCCAGAAATCAGGAAGTAGATTCCACATGTGAACTGGCCCTGAGCCTTGAATTCCTTCAGAGAAAACCACCCAATACTGACCAACACCTTCATTTTCCAAGGAGAACATTATCGCCTAGGGAGAGAGTGGGGTGCTAAGTCAAAATTAACAAAACTACTTTTCCTCTTCTGAGTGTGTGTGTTTGCATGTGTACTTTCTGGGAGATAAATAAAAAAGCAAAATCTCTCAAAATGAAAATAAACTGTTTAATCTGTAGCCTTCTTCCTTGCCCAGAATATGGATGTGAAATTTGGAGGTGCAGCACCCATATTGCAATTCTGAGGTGAAAGCCTGAGGTTGAAGGCCCACATCCGGGCAGGACAGACAGAGGGCAAGACTTTGGGTCACTAGGAGTCTTCATCAGTGAGGGGCTTATGATGAGCGGTCAGGGATGCCAGGGGACGCAGAGAGAGTGCAGTGGCTTAAGCGGCATCTAGACAGTGGGAGGAAGAAAATCACTTAGGGAAATGATGTTTTTCTAGAAGCCTAAGTGTGCAGATGTTCAGGCATGAATGCACTTTCCCCCTCCAGACTTTGCCATTTCGGGAGCTGGCAGGAGTCCAGGGAAGTCTGACCGCAGTTCTAGTTCCCAGGGTGGTTGGTCCACTCCTGAGCACTGGGAATTAACGGGGCCTCCACTGATTCCCCACACACATGACTGACATCATGTCTCCATGGCTGCGGAACCCTATGGAACCTTCCGGAACCTCCTGGGACCTCCACGTCCTGCCAAACACCACCTTTTCCCTGGATCATCTGTGTGATCTTAATGGATGCTTGCAGGGAGGATGATAAGCTATGGGGTTTGGTCTTCTCCAAGGTCAGTCTAGGACACTTAGGCACATTACCCTACGGGCATCACAGTAGGTGACGTCATCCGAGGGGAAGAGTACCGCATCCTTGATGAAGTTGGACAGGGCTCGCAGGATGAAGGACACGAACAGGTGCATGTGGATGTAGTTGCGGGTGCAGTGCAGCCTCCTGTCAGAGAGAATGTGGGGCTGCAAGACCATGGAGAGGGGCTGGTGTTCTGACAGGTCCACCTGCCCTGCTCCTCCCCTGGCATGAGGAAACCAAAGCCCCGCCACAGCCCTCAGGTCCTAGCAATCTGTAACAGAACCTGCATGAGGGCATAGGTCTCTGTACTGTACTGAAGTCACAAAGGAAAAGATAGCCAGGCATAGTGGTGCATGCCTGTAAACCTAGCACTTCGGCAGTGGAGGCAGACAGATCATCTCAAGTTCTAGGCTAGTAGGGACTACATGGTGAGACCGTGACTCAAAATAGAATAGACCAGAGCAGAACAGATAACACGATCACTAGTTTTGTAACAGCAACCCGTCTTCGGCCCTGACTAACCACTGCCACCAACCAGTTCCTGGATTCTCTTCTGTGCTCTAGGGGCTGGAGGTTTCTTGCTGGTCCTCCCTGCCATTGCCTCATTTTGAGATAGGATCTTATGCACCTTGGTCTGGCTTCCCCTTACCTATGTAGTCAAGGAGGACTATGACTTTCTGATCCTCCCACCTCCAGCTGGGGTGGCCACAGGGATGTGTCACCATGGCCAGCTGATAGAGAGCAGGGGATCGAATCCAGGGCCTTGTGTTTGCTAGGCATGCCCTCTACCAACTGAACCACACCCCTCGACCCTCAAGAAAGCTTAAAAAGAGAGTCTCCAACCTTTCAGCTTCTCTGGACTGCGCTGAACAAAGAATTGTCTTGGCGTGCACATTAAATCCAGGGCTCCAACGACAGCCTTCTGGATTGGAGGACTTACACATGATTACATACATTCATTTTGCATGACATTGTATCAACACATTGTCATCTACAAATTCGCTGCTTTTTTGAGTTGTAAAAAATACATTTTAAGTTTCTGATTTTGTGTTGAGTCACATTTATAGCTATCCTGAGCTTCACAAGATGGCCAGGCAGCCCACCAAGACCTCTCTCTTTCCATCCCAAGTAGTTAGGAAGACTTGAGGGCTGGGGGACTCACCGGAAAGAGCACAGGATGCTGAGGGCGACCAGAAGCATGGCCAAGGAAGCGCTGTAGCCTACAGTGTACATGACCTTGAGCTTCAGCAGGTACGCATGCTGCAGAGAGAGGCACAGGTCAGCCCTACCTGCCCATTCGGCCATAGCCAGCCCTTCTGTGTCCCAGGGTACCAGCTTCTGGCAGCATTGGTCCCGACAATCTTGACTGCTATTCTGATGCCTGTTAGTAGGTCCCTTTACCAGCACTATGAATGCAAGATTGTACTGGATTACTTCCAGAGACAAGCTCCTCACTACTTGTGGAGGAAGGCATTTGACATACAACAATGCAAAATACTGGAATTTTGTTTGTTTGCCCTTTGAGACAAGCTCTTGTAGACCAGGCTGGCCTCGAACTTACAGAGATCCGCCTGCCTCTGCCTCCCAAGTGCTGGGATTAAAGGCATGCACCACCACTGCCCATGCTTGGCATAATTTTTTTTTGTTTTTGAGAAAGGGTTTCATGTGTCTCAGGCTAGCCTCAAACTTTCTATGAGGCCATGGATGACCTTGAACTCTGGCTCCTCCTGCCTCCACGTTCAAAGTGTTTGGATCACAGGTGGTGTGTGCTGCCATGCCTGGTTTGTATAGTGCTGGGAGCCAAACACATAGCTCTATGCACACAAGGCAAGCATTCTTTCAACTTAACTACACCTCCAGCTCTTGTTTTGTTCTGAGAAAGTGTCTCTCATATTCCAGGCTGGCCTTGAACACAGTATAACTGAAGATGACCTTGAACTCCCGATCCTTCTGCCTATACCTTCTAAGTGCCTGCATTGAAGGTGTGTGATATCCGTCCCCACCAGAATCTTGGTCTTGTTATTGTTTTCAAAGGCAAGGTTTCTCTGTGTATTCCTGGCTGTTCTTGTCCTCAGACAAGGCTGGCCTCTAACTTAGAGATTCCCCCTCTGCCTCCTAGTGCTGGGATTGAAGGTGTGCACCACCAAACCTGGCTCCGAATTCTTTTAAGTATCCCTGAAGGTAGCTAGCTTTTGTGGTCCACCTATTAGTCCTTTCTTTCTTTCTTTCTTTCTTTCTTTCTTTCTTTCTTTCTTTCTTTCCTTCTTTCTTTTTTCTTTCTTTCTTGAACCACCTAAAATCAATTAGTCTTCTAGATGAAGGTGTTGTCTGTAGGAAAGTTGTAATTGCATGTAATGCCTTGCCATTTTCAAATAAAGCTCCTCTTCCCACCGTCCCTCTATTGCCTGCTCTGCATCCCTTGCCTATTTCTCGCCTCTCTCCACACCCGTCACCATTTCGTTTACTTCATTCATTAAAACGGCGAGGTTTGTTGCTGCTCAGTGTCTTAAATGAGACACCCAGGGGCTAGAGTAGTGACTCAACACTCAAGAGAGCTTGCTTCTCTTTAGAAGACCCAAATTTGGTTCCTGTATCTACGTCAAGCAGCTCACAACCACCTGTAAGTAATTCCAGTTCCTGGAGAACAGACACACTCATCTGACCTCCAAGGGCACCTACACATATGCACATATATGTATGATACACATAAATAAAAATAAAATATCTCTAAATGGCAAAAAGAAGCATTTTACTACACAGCGCTACAAGGAAGAAACAGAGGAGCGTCACCTTGACCTATGCCCTACACTTCTAGTGGTGTGACATTTACTCAGTCACCACCTCCTCACACTGATGCAAAAATATTGCAGTAGAAAGGAATACTGAACCAAAAAGAGGTAAGACCTGCATTTAGGTCCAGGTACAATAGTCAAGGTGGGTTGAAGAAATGTACATTAAAATGATGGTAATATTAACAACCAAATTGAGAGATTTTAAAATTAATAATACTCTACAAAGATGAGGGTACAGTGGGAATGAAAACTGGTTCAATTTTCAAGAAAAGAATGTGGAGATACGCACTGAGGACCTTTGAGATGGGCGCTTCTTCTGGCCTCCCTTCTATCTTGTGACAGGGTCTCTCTTGTGGCTACCAAGCTGGCTTCAGACTAGCTCTGTAGTTGATGGTGACCTTGAACTACTAGATTTCTTAACGCTGCCTCCCAAGTGGTGTGTGTCACCCTGCCAGGCTTTCACGGTGCCAGAGCTGGAAGCCAGGGCTTCCTGCATGCTAGACAAGCACTCTACCAACAGAGTCCCTGAACAACTCTCCAGGAGTTAATCCTAAAAACCTGAGTCAGCCTCCACAGTCACAGGTTCTGTGTCCACATATCCAATGAACCACAATTTTAAAATGTTGGGGATGGGGAACTGTTTCCGGGTCGGTGAGGTGGCTTAGTGGAAAAGGGTATTTGTCATCAAGGTTGACCCTCTGAAGTCTACCCCTGGGACCCCCATGGTGGAAGGAAAGAACCAGGTTGTAAGTTGTCCTCTGACCTCCACACATGTACCATGACACATGCCCCCAACATGGGATAAATAAGTGCAAAAATAAAAAACCAAGTTCTTTCTGTCCCGAGCATGTGCAGACACTGATCCTTGTTCTCATTCCCTAGAGACTCCAGTACCACTGTTCTAGAGCGCCCATGGTACATTCCGCACTGAGTCCTCTAGAGGTGGATTTGAGTACATGGAAGGATGTGCATAAGTGCCATGTGGATATTATACAATTTTATGTAAGAGATTTGAGTATCTTCAGATTTGAGTATACATAGGTTTCTCAGAACCAGTGCCATGAGGACACTGAGGCACAAAAATCCTCAGAAAAATATTTGTTTATAAAGACATTTTTAAGATAATATTTATTTTTTCTGTGTGAACATCATCAAGCCTGGAAGAAGCCCTTTTCTCCATTGTGTTGTCCATAAAGATGTTCATTACAGAACTACTGTGATAGAAGCTTCCAGCACCCAACAGTAGAATGTTGTATGCTATCTTAACCTACATGTCTTTTTGTTTGGTTTTTCAAAACAAGGTTTCTCTATGGCTTTGGAGCCTGTCCTGGAACTAGCTCTTGTAGACCAGGCTGGCCTCAAACTCAATGACATCCACCTGCCTTTGCCTCCCAAGTGCTGGGGTTAAAGGTGTGTGCCACCACTGCCTGGCTGACCTACGCTATCTCTAATGTTCTTCCGGGGTTAAAGTGATGCTTCCAGTGAGATTTTAAAAAAGTCAGGGCCTGTTCCCGGTGCACACAAAAACGGGAGACAGACTTGGAGCACTGTGTGATTTCAGCTATATGGACAGAAGGGTTGAATTATGATAGGTGGAAATTTTTGTGATCAGTGTGATTGGGTAGCTGGGGCTGGAGCTCGGGTTGCAGACTGCTTGTCTAGTATGGGAGAAGCCCTAGCTTCCATCCCCCGCACTTCAGAAAGTGGGTTTGGGGGTGAACAAGCAGGTAGAGGTTGAGGGGTCAAAAGTTCAGGTTCTTCCTGGCCACACAGAGATTAAAGCCATGTTTGACTACATGAAACCCTGACGGAAAAGGAAAAAAGCAAGCCACTGGAATTCTCTATCTGGGCAAAACATTTTTGTTTTTAAATTGAACATCACGTTCTGGGAGTCTTGCCTGGGACCTGCACTTGTATATCCTGTGATTAGATCTTATAATCACTTTTTCAAAATCTATGGAGCTGTGTAACATAGTGGGTTTGAGGCTAGCCTATGGTACACAAGACCTTGTCTTGGGGGAAAGAAGGTATCAGCCAATGTGTGGGGTTCAATTTCTTATCTTCATTAAAAAAAAGCTTGCGGTGAGCTGGTAGGGTTGCTCGTCGAAGGAAGACACTTTCAGACAGACGGTGGGGCGAGTTCAGTGCTCGATTCCATGTAATGGAAGGAGAGAACAGATCGATCGCAGCAGTGCCTGCTGCTCCTCTGAGCCGGGGTACAGGAGCCAACCCCTCCCCCACAACACAAACAAAAAATGTGATCAAAATTTCTTTTAAAAAATGGTAAGGAGATGCGTCACGTGGTAAGGAGACATGTCACGTGCCAGCAAGACCTTGGTTTCCTGGTTCTGAGCAGAGTTGTAAGTTCCTTTTGTCCTCTTCTGTGCTGGCATTTTCTACAGCTGATGAGTGCTGATTAGCAAGCGAATGAAAAGGGGAATTGCAGCTTTCAGGCCCCAGATCTGTGCAGGGAGCCTTCCTGACTTAGCACAGCTAGGGCTTGGAATGGGAATGGCCCACGTTCTGCAGCATCACAAGGTAGACAGGAGGGAAACAAGCCAAGCTTCCAAACCCAAGAAGGCCAGCCCCTGAGCAAATGACTCTACTTATTTGAGCTTCAGATTCTTCATCTTCAAAGCGGGAATCATATGTTCTCCCCTGCAGGCTTGCTGAAAACAGGAAGAAGCTACGAGATGGTCTGTGTGCACAATGCTTGGCATTCAGAAGCCCCTTGGCATGGGGTACTTCCCCCAGCGCCATCCACCCTTCAGCGTGAGTCAGCGGGGTCAGATGGTAGGAACTCTGAGGTATGAGTTAGCCTCCAAAAATAAAAATGGCCTGATTTTCTCTTTCACTAATAGAATGCGCTGAACAGGTGGCCATGTTGTTGGGAAGTCATGAGTGCAAGTGTGTTATTTTAGGAGGTACCTTAATGAATCTGGGTGTTTTGGGAAGACAGTGATCAGTTGCCTCAACCGGGGTGCATGGAAAAGCCAAGCATGTAGGGTGGTAGAGTGCTGACAGTTTAGGAGGAAAGTATCAGCAAGATTGACAAGATAAAATGTAAGACTCCCTGCGTGAGCCCTAGTGCAGGAAGCTTGCGTGCGTGTAGATTTCCACTCAAAATAAACAGGGACATTTTGGCATCAGATGACTCTCCATGTGAGGCCAACTGTGTGGGGTGGAGCCCCCCTCCTTCAGCAACTGTCCCTGAAGTCAAAGGCCACCTCTCGGGGTGATGAGAAGTATGAAGGCCTTAGATTAATGACCCCTAAAGTCTGGGACACCAAAGAATCCTGTAGGGCTGGGACGTGGCTGAATTCCAGCCATATAAACTGGGCATGGTGGTACATGCCTGTCATTCAACACAACAGAAGCAGGAGAATCAGATGTTCAGTCACCTCAGCTACATAAGAAGTTTGAGGCCAGCCTGAGTGTGGAATAGTTATGACTGGCAGCAGTTTGGGGGGCTGGAGAGGGGATGACTGGTTCAGTAGGGGTGGAGCATCCCCTTGCTAAGATGATGGAGAGCTGATAGGATGTCTGCCTAGCAGGTTAAAAGCTCGGAGTTTGAGTCTTAGCACCACATACATCAGGCACGGGGTAGCGAGCCTGTAATTCCAGTACTGTGGAGACGAGGGAGGAGGAAAAGGGGTTCTAGGCATTCTGGGCTATTTAGGGAGATTGAGGCCAGCCCGGACTGTCTGAGACTGCTTTAAAAAAAATTAAGGAAGAAAGAGATCTGTGGAATTTGACAAGTTCTTGGGTCAGCCTGGTGGTGTGCAATTCCAGCTCCCAAGGTTCATGCTCTTAACCACTACATTATGCTCTTCCTTCAATTTGAAACTTGGCGCAGGGAGGCCCACACCACTGAGGATGGCAATCTGGTCTTGTGTTGCCCACACCAGTTCATGGGAGCCCAAGAAGACACACGCTGACTGTGTGAAGTGTCCTGGCAGAATAATTTGTTCTATTCACTACTAAGTGACCTTGAGCCCCAATTTCATATGTGTGAGGTCTGACCCCAGCATGACCCTGATTCCCAGGAGTTCTCATGTGACCCTTGTTCCCTCAGCTTCTAACATCTGCAGCTGTGCCTTGGCCCTAGAGGGCTCAGAGTCCAGGAACACCCCTGCTCTCTGTCCTGGGGCCTGGCAATGCCACCTGTTTGCTGTGCCCTCTACTCAGCTGACAGCAAGCGTTTCCTATGAAGAGACAGTAAATAGTTTAGGGTCAAGGTGTCACACGGTCTCCCGCAACTACTCAGCCCTGTCCCTGTCACACAGAAGCAGCCTTGCGGTACTAATGGACTTGGCTCTGTACCAACAAAACTTCATTTGCAAAAGCTGCTCATGGCCCAAGGCCACAGTCTGGCAATCTTTGTTGTGAGTAGGTGCCCTAGACACTGTAGACACTTAAGGGGCATCTGTTACCTAGTCTTTCTATCAGTCTAAGCCCACTACTGACATTTGTCAATACTCTAGTAACACATGCCTGGAAAGGGGACGGGAAAAGAAAGAACGGAAGGAACGAAGGAAGGAAGGAGGGAGGGAGGGAGGGAGGGAGGGAGGGAGGGAGGGAGGGAAGAAAGGAAGAAAGGGAGGAAGGGAGGAAGGGAGGAAGGGAGGAAGCGAGGAAGGGAGGAAGG
Organism: Neodon shergylaensis; assembly: GCA_025134845.1. NCBI lineage: Eukaryota > Metazoa > Chordata > Mammalia > Rodentia > Cricetidae > Neodon > Neodon shergylaensis. The sequence goes on along the minus strand of JABTXL010021306.1, from coordinate 7,806,778 downwards.
GAGGAAGGGGGAAAGAAAGGAGGGAAGGAAGAGAAGAAGGAAGGATGGAAGGAAGGAAGGAAGGGAGGAAGGAGGGAAGGAAGGAAGGAGGGAAGTAAGGAAGAGAGGAAGGAGAGAAGGAAGGAAGAGAGGAAGGAGGGAACGAAGGAGGGAACGAAGGGAGGGAGGGAGGGAGGGAGGGAGGGAGGAAGGAAGGAAGGAAGGAAGGAAGGAAGGAAGGAAGGAAGGAGGGAAGGAAAAGCCAAGCAGGACATGTCATCGTCAGCCGGAGGACAGAGGAGGGTTTTAACCAAAATAACAAAGTTTGAGCAGAGATGGGACTCAGCCGGTTGGGCACTGCCTGCCCAGAGCGCACCGAGCCCTGGGCTCCATCCCCGCACCCTATGAAGGAGATGTGACTGCACACGCTGATAATCCTGGCCCCAGGTCCTCTCTGACTCCCACGTCCTGTCTAGGACCTCATCCTGCATTCCTGCATTCACCCATCTCGGGGGCCCGGGTGCCACATGACAGGCTTACCCGCTTCTCGTTAGAGGAGTCATTCATGTTGACGCCGCAGGCCAGGTCAGGCCTGGGGAAAGTTTCTGACCAGCCGTCCTGGGTGCAGTTCCTGAAGAGGGACCCTG
>JABTXL010021306.1:7796152-7801152 GCA_025134845.1 Neodon shergylaensis | reverse complement strand
TCAGGATCACAAAAATTAGGTATGGTAACACATGCCTATAATCCCAGTAAGGAGGAGGCAGGAGGATTAAAGGTTCTAGATAATCCTCAACTTCACAGCAAGATTGAGGCCAAATATAATTCTGTCTTAAGAACACAAAACAAATACAATGCTATCCAAGCAAAGGACTTCCTCCTTCCAGATTCCCTCCATCCTTGTCTGATGGAGGTGGGTCTTGTATCTTATCTGGGCTGTAGCCTGCCCTGTCCCCCCTCCCCACCTTCAAAGCTTCTCTCAGACCCACTAGGTGCTGGCGCTACTAACAGGGCAGAAACACACCACATGACTTACTTTCTTACCTCCCCAGGCCTTTGTACCCTCTGCTACCCCATTCATCCTGGCCAGGCCCATCCCTTGTGTACACACACGTGCACACACACACACACACACACACCTCCTTGTGCCTCTTCATACTGGCCCCTGAGCCTGCCTGGGGTTAACCAATGCCTCAAGACAGGTCAGGGGGTTGGAGACTATGAACAAGCACCAAATGGCGAGCTAGGCAGACACATCTTCCCTCTGTGTTTCATGGCTGTGTTGACTCAGTAAACCATTCTCCCCTCTATTTCATGGCTTCTGATTCACTGTACAGTAGGGGTTGAATCAGATGCCTTGGGTCCCCCCACAAACACCAAATCAAAGAGAGTGGAGGGCCAGATGAAGACATGGAACTGAGAAGTTGAAGAGATGTCAAGGCCGAGCTTACAGGTAGAGGAGGCTGTGCCAGCATTGATTCATCTACTAGTTCATAGCCCATATTGAGTGCCTTTGCTATGCCAGGCCCACGGGAGGTCTAGAGACTCTGACTGTAGGCCACCAGATACGCTTCTGCTCTTGGGGACCCTCTTCTTGGTGGACAACAGTACTTGGAAGCTAAGTCAATGACTGCTTCTGTTGCTGGGTGCTGGAAGCTGGTGTACTCTGTACCCACCGACCAGGGCATACCAGGGAAGACTGGAAGACTGAGCGGATTCTCCAAAGCCCTGATGCACACAGAGCTGCATCTCCGGGGAGTTTATGAGATGCCGTCTTCTGGGTCTGACCTCCCAATGGTTGAGTTAGAATCTAAAACCCAAAGGTCTGTGTATTGAACACGCTTCCAGCTGCTTCTGATGTGAAGTAAGGGACAGAGCCTTTATGGTGGGGCAGGTTACTATGGAAACTGTACTGAGAAAGGATAATGATGTTATGAGGACACATGACCAAAGATGAGACATTGGTCCTTCAAGGAACCCAAGAGGCGAGCAACCCTTGAATGCTTCTGAATCTTCATCCAGGATCTCAGTGAGCCCGGCAGGTAGAAAGCCCTGTGCATTTGTGGTTTGGAACTGCCACAGAGCACGGTGTCTGTCCCGTCATTCCAGAGGCTGATCTTCTGCCAGACAGTCGTGAATGTTCGCTCCAGGCCTGAGAGGGATCTTCCCAGCTTTGCCTGGGTGTGAGAGTCAACATTCACTGTTAACTTGATGGGATTTAGACTCACATAGGAGATAAACTTCTGGCATGCCTGCGCGGGAGTTTCCGGATTGAGTTAACAGAGGTGGGAGGAGCCACCTTGACCGTGAGCAGCACCACTCCAAGGGCTGGGGTGAGCAGAAAAGAAGATGAGCTGAGCGCCAGCCTTCACCTCTCTCTGCTTCCTGACTGCGGATGCCCTGTGAGCGGCTGCCCCATGCTCCGGCTGCCATGCCTTCCCACCGCAATTGCATGTGGGTGCAATACACGCAGCTCCCTCAAGCCCCTGATGCTGGGCCTGCCCTGCCATGAGGAACCGTACCCTCAGACTGTGAACCAAAGCCACCCTTCCTTTCCTTAGCTGCTTTTGTCCCAGCCATGACAAAAGGGATACAACGGATGTGATTTGGCCCTACCCAGATCCTTTCCTGAAGATGCTGCCCTCTCCACCATCTGGAGCCCCAGGAGGCCAAAGAGAAACCCGCATCCCCTTCTTTAAGCACTTTTCCATGTGTCTACTGGACACAGTCTCCTCGTCTGCTCAGTGGGTCTGCAGTATTGGAGGCAGGTGACGAGAGAAAAGAAACTCAGAGCTGACTGGGGCTGACCCAGCCACCAAGCACTAGCCAAAGACTGCAGTCCATGTGGTAGATGACCTTGCCTGCCTGGCCAGACAGACTGAGGTGTCAGAGTGTCTGAGAACCTTCTGGAGGTCACGTTGGGCAGGGCCCACAGAACGGCCAACCTAGAGCTGGCTGAGGCCTGGGGAAGGTGGGAATCCTTGCCAGCTGGCTTGGAGACACTCTTCATGCCAGCCAGGCCCTGGGCTGGGTGGAATCATGTCAGGTCTGAGCTATGTGTAGCCGCATTCTGGAGCTGCTTATCCCAACAGCCCAGGTGTAACGGGGTGTCAATTTCCCACGTTTCAAGGAAGAACAGAGGACTCTAGGGTGGTGTCAGAGTGGCAAAAGCAGAGGCACTGATAGCGTTGGGATCCCACACAGCATTCCGGTCTCCTCAGCCCAGGGAAGGCTGACCCTGTCAGGACACCCCTCCACCGCAGCAGAACTGCCTCCTAACCCCACACTTGCTGAACACCCACAGATGCTTCTTCAGACAGTTCAGCTCCAGCCTCTGGGCAAAGAAGGCTAAGAGTAGACCTAGGAATTCCTGACAGGGAAGGAAACCACCCACACGGAGGCCCAGGCTTTTGGGTGGTACTTGTTTGAATAATTTTTATCTTACCAATTATGTATTTTTATTATCTCTTCAAAAGATGAAAGAAGAGTAACAGGGTGCCAGGGGGGCTTTAGCTCTGGGGGTGGGGGAGGTGCTTGCCTGGCATGCACACAGCCCTGAATTCCAGCCTCAGCACCACTTAAACCAAGCATAATGGTACAGACCTGTAATCTCAGCACTCAGCAAGCAGAGGCAGGAGGGTCAGAAGTTCAAGGTCATCTTTGACCACCTAGTGAGTTTGAGGGCAGACTAGGCTACATGAGACCCTGTCAAGAAAGAAAGAGAGAAAGAAAGAAAGAAAGAAAGAAAGAAAGAAAGAAAGAAAGAAGGGAGGGAGGGAGGGAGGGAGGGAGGGAGGGAGGGAGGGAGGGAGGGAGGGAGGGAGGGAGGGAGGGAGGGAAGGAAGGAAGAAAGGCACAAGACAGATGGTTCAGAGGAGAATGGCTATGGAGATGAGACCACAGAGCCTTGCAGAGCGCACTTCCCACCATGTGCAGAGCAGCCCTGTGGCCGGGGCAGGGATCTGTTAGCTACAGCCCACAAAGAACAAAGTTTGAGGTGTTTCTCAGAAAATGCCAAGGCATAAGAGTCAGCTTCACCAGGAGAATGGAGTTAAAATAAAAGCCACCGTGAAGAGGCGAGGGTCTGTTGCCACCCTGGGAGGGGTACAGGCTTCTCTAGACTTGGGAAGATCCCCAAGGCAGACACCCAGTACCATGCGTGCCTGTGTCTTGCGTAGACACACTCCCTGAGGCAGGTATAGGATGAAGCTGGATGGTGAAAGGGGGAAGGCTGAGCTGGAGGGCAGAATGAGACCTTGGGCATCTTCAGGGCCCCAGCCAGCTGGATTACAGCCAGCCAGCCCTCTGCCAACTTTCACTTTTTCCTGCGCTGACCCGCGAGGGCCACCCTCGGGCCCCGGCTTATTTATAAATCCCACAGATGGCCTGACGATAACCCGGGGCTATTTCTGGAGCATCTGACAGAGCACTTGGAGCAGTCCTGCTCGGGGCCCTGTACCTGCTGATGGAGGTCAGCAGGGAGCCCACAGTTCCTCCTTGCCTGATGAGAGCATTTTAGAACTTGATGCAAGTGGTTGCATGGTATGACCAATGGTAGAGGATTGTAAACCTCCAAGGGAATAATTTAATATGAATTTCATCTTGGGCAGAAAAGTCCAAAGGTACCAGGCAGTGGTGGTGCACACCTTTAATCCCAGCACTCAGGAGGCAGAGGCACTCAGATCTCTGTGAGTTGGAGGCCAGCCTGGTCTACAGAGTGAGTTCCAGGACAGCCAAGGCTGTTAGACAGAGAAACCCTGTCTCAAAAAAACAAAAGGCAAAAAACAAAATCAACAAAAAAGTGCTTTTCCATTCATGCTGTGGGGAGATCACCCCGCCAGTGGAGACTAGAAGAAAGTGCTAGCATGCTCCCCTTGACAGAGAGGCCAGGGCACCAAGGGCCAGAGAGGTCACACAGTGGTCACACAGGCCTATGTGACAAAGCCGGATGGATTCCCACATCTGTTATGACCACAGAACCTACAAATGTATGGCCACCATATTATTCTTTTGGAACAATCTTCTTGGAGGGAGAGCCAGAAACACCTCCCAGCCCACTCTGAGAGGGTGATCGCTTCTGTAAACCAAGAAATAAACATCCCAGGAGTGCGACCAGGGGCATGACCCTGAGACATTCCCACGGAGTGGACTGGAGCTGGAGAGTTAATTGTTTATTTGTGGTGAATGTGCCAGGCTTGGTGACAGTTCCCCAGTGGCATTTCCTGTCATTTGTCTAGCTTTAAACATTAACCTCTACCTGGGATAATCAACAGCTTAACCATTAACCCAGGCCCCCAGCAGAGTCCCCTGACTGCTCCCAAGAGCATGAGCCAAGCAGAACCTTGGGAGAGACCCACAGGGTCACAGGGCAGGATGAGGAGCACCCCCAGCCCCTCCCGCGCGGGTCCTGCATCAGTCTCAGAGCACATGACACCTGCCTGGTTCTAAGGATAATCCTCAACATGTGTGTGTGTGTGCAAATGCACACATGTGTGTATGTTCCTGTGGATTGTGTGTGCTTCTATGTATTCATGTAGAGTGTTTGTGTGTTCCTGTATATTCATGTGTATGATCTTGTGTACTTATGTGTGCATATGTATGCTCCTATGTATTCATGTGTGTGTGCGTGTGTGTGCATATGTGTATTTGTGTGTGAAAGTGTGTTCCTGTGTATTTGTGTGTGCATATGTGTATTATCGTGTATTT
>JABTXL010021306.1:7765042-7796142 GCA_025134845.1 Neodon shergylaensis | reverse complement strand
GTGTATGTGTTCCTGTGTATTCGTGTGTGTGCATGTATGTGTGTGTTTTTGTGAATTCATGTGTGTGTGAGTTCATGTGGAAGTCAGAAGACAACCTGAATACCATCATCCTGTTTGTTGAGTCAGTGTCTCTCATTGGTCTGGAACTCGCCAACATGGCTAGTCTGGCTGTCCAGTGAGCTCCAAGAACCTGGTGCATGTCCCTCCAGTCCAGCACGGGGATTGCAATTATATGTCACATGCCTGGCTTTTTAAAATTGGGTCCTTGGGATCTGACTTAGGCCCTCATGTCTCCAAGGCAAACACTTAACTGACTTAACCATCTCCCCAGCCCCAGGTTCTTTTCTTAACGATACCCTCTTAGATGACAGACAGCAAAGAAGAGGATGAGAATACAATTAATACTCAAATACAAAACATATAATAGTGTTGATTGACAATAATGGTAAGTATGTATTTACTGACTGATAGATGGCCATGGTGCTATGAAGTGAACGGAGGGTTTTGCCCTGTGCCCACTTTACCACACTTATCATTATAACTCTGAAACAGACATGGTTATCTCCATTCTAGAGAGCAGGGAACTGAGCCCAGAAGGTTAAATAATTTGCTACAGTCACACAACCAGTGAGTGCCGGTCAGCACTCCCTAAACAAGGATGCAGGGGTGATTAGTGGTACCCTCTTTGGAAGCTGGGTGTAGAGGGTGCTATACACAGCCATATTTGCTAAGATGCTCCCTGGCAGGGCTGGAGAGATGACTCAGTGAGTACGAGACTTACTGTCCCAGCAGAGGAGCCCAGTCAAGAACCAGCACCCAGACAGTGGCTCACAGCCCTCTGTAGCCTCAGCTCCAGGGGATCCGATGTTGCCTTCTGCCCTCCTCAGGCCCCAGAAATGCAGGGGCACCAAACTTGTGAGCAAAATATCATACATGTAAAATAAAATAAATATTTCAAAATTTTTAAGAAGTTTAAAGATGCTTCTAAGCCCATATAGGGCTTCCAGAGAGGAATCATCAGGAGACATCCAGCAACCCAGGACACGTGTTTCCGTCTGTGTTGAGTGAAATCTCAGCACAGTGCTCCCAGCAGACTTCTGAGCCTGTCATCCGGCAACCAAGGACAGTGTCTCCGTAATTCTCTCAGCACAGAAGTCTCTTCTGAGCGTCTGGCTGTGCACTGTCAGCAACAGATGTGTCCCCCCGGCCCCCACTTCGGCATTCTGACACCACCCTGCCCCTTCTGCCCTGCTCCTCAGCGTCTCAAAGGTGTGGATGACCCCGGGAAACACTTCCCACCAAACCTCCACTTTGGGTCGGGGAGGTGACTGAACAGTAAAAGTGCTTGTTGTTACAAACATGAGGATTTAAGTTCAGAGCCCTAGACCCTACATAAAGCCAGGTGTAAAATCACACATATGTAATCCCAGCATTCCTGTGGGAGGAAGAAACAGGAAAGACCCTGGAAGCTCTCCAGCCAGCTAGCTAGCCTGGCACGGGCAGCAGTGCTGAGGCCTTGTCTCAAACAAGTACCAGTTCTCCTTCGACTTCTACTCCTATGCTCTGGCATATGTCCCCCCGCCAAACACAGAGAGGCATACATGTATCATACACACACTCCATACAGGTGCACACACTCAAAAATTTATAAACTAGCAAAAAACAAAAGCTCACCTTGATAAACTGTGTGTGCAGAAGCAGATGGCGAGAAAGCGCTGGCTGTCCAGAGAAAGGAAGTATGAAGTTTCCAAGTCCACTGAGACCATGTACCCGATCTGACAGCAGATGGAGTGGACAAACCCCGACCTACCCTGGACAGCCCACTTGGTCCTGAGGACAAGCCACTCCCCCCAGATGACAGGATAGGGCACTGCGGAGTGCCCCTGGGCTGAGGGAGGCCTCCTACCTGTCACTGTCTCCAGGCCCAACTCTCCTGCCTTCTCTTTGGAGAGTTCCTGCACACACTGGGCCCGTTCCTCTTGCAGGACACGCAGCACGTCACACAACCGGGGCAGAGCTCCTACCTGCAAGTGGAAACCCAAAAAGTGCGCGGTTGATGGCGCTGTTGATGGACCCTGCTTTCCTCAGGCAAGAGCAGGCAGACAAGTGACGTGAGGGTGGGAGCTCCAACCCCCACATCGGCCTCCAATATCAGCTCCAACATTGCAGTGGGAACGAGCTCATTATCACTAGGAAACTCCCCCCCCCCCCCGCCTCCTCATGACTATTACTCTGTCAAGAAGGGAACCCTTGCTACTTCTACGATGGTGTTAAAGTCACCTATGTGGATGCCAGCCCTCCACCGTGGGGCCCCATTCCCATCTTCAAAGGTACACCTATGATGACCAGGAAGCCTCCCACCCGATCCCCACTTAAAATCTCCACCGTCTCCCAACAGCACCGAGCTTGGGTAGTTCTTCAACACATGGGATTTGGGGAATATTTCAGATTCAATTTTTAGAAAAAAAATAAAATTTTAAGTGTGATTCTAGCAAACATGCACAAACTTGTGAGAGAAGAAGTATATGGTGTTGGTAGCTATTTCTGGGGACAGATGTGAGCGCAAGTGCCCATGGGTCTAAAGAGGGCGCTAGACCCCTGGAACTGGAGGTGCAGGTGCTTATGGAGCCCCCTGGCTCTTTCTGAGAACCAAACTGTGCAGGAGTGTGGTACTCCTTCTTAGCCCCAACTCTCTAGCCCCAGCTCTCCAACGCTTAAACCAACACTACTCTTCTTGGGTTATTGGGATATCCCAAACTTCCTATTAAGGAAGCTAAAGATTTAGATGTTTTAAATTCTCCCTAGAAATATTTCTCGCCCCAGATTCCGTACACTCCGTTCATATCACTTTCAGTGAAAGCAATGCTCGATGTTTATAATGGCCACTCTTGACAATGAAATATTGTTAGCTGTTGAAGCGAGTTCCTAGGAGGATTATGTGTCCTTGGGCATTTTGTCCCTTCCCCTCCCCCAGGTCAATAATCGCTGGGTTTTTCGGTTCGATTAGTTTCTGTGTACCTGTGCCGACTTTCCCTTTCTCTCTCCCTGTTTCCTAGAATCCCTGCTAGTTGGATGATGGCCATCGGAACCAACCCTCTAGCCTTTCATCTTTCTGAACTTTTTTCTACCATTTCCTCTTTGCAGTCGTTCTGTGAAAGAGTTCCTTGGTGTTGTCTGCCGAAGCTCTGTTGTATTTTTGTTCTCTTGTGAGAACATATATGCCAGGCTGGCCTTGAACTTCTGATCCTCCTGTCTCCATCCCACTCTACCCTCATGCCCAGTGCAAACAGCCTCTGGGGCTTGAACCCAGAATTTTGTGCATGCTAGGCAAGCATTGCACCAACCAAGCCACATACTTGGTTTTTTATTTTTTAATCTTATATATTTTAATCCAGTTTTGGTATCATCAGGGTAACCCTGTACTAATGTCCTTTTTAAAAAGATTTGTGTATTTTATTTATATATATGCACCTTCATGAAATTATATGCACTGTGTGCATGCAGTGCCCGTAGAGGCCAGAAAAGGACTCTGATTCCATGAAACTGGAGTTAACGGGCAATTGTAAGCCCCATGTGGAAATTAAACCTGTGTCCTCTGCAAGAGCAGTAAACATTCTTAACCACTGAGCCATCTCTCCAGTTCCAGTGATATCCTTTTTTAAAGAACCTGTACTTGACTTGTTATCTGTGTGAGTCTTTTCACATCCAACTGTGCCTTTGTGGAGAATACCACCCTCTGTCTTAATACTTAGTTAGGTTGATCATGCTATTACACACAGCTCATACTTGCTGCTAAGCGGTCCTTTGGGCAAGCTATTACACACAAACTCACACTTGCTGCTGAGCAGTCCTTTGACATCCACCATCTCTGTCTTAGGGATGTTTTCCAAACGGAAGACATGTTTTACTAACTCTTCTTGACCTGAGAGCCAAAACCTGTCCCCTGGGAACAGCTCTGCAGCTCTGTGTTTGTTATGTGTCCTCATCTCACTGATTAAATCAAAGGAGAAAAAACTAAAACAAATAAACAAACAAACAAAAACCCCATGCAGTTTCGAACAATTTGCTCTTGGATCCGTGGCCCTGAAATGGCGTGACCTGTCAGTCTACCCGGTTCACCAAGCTGATGGACTTGAAGCTCTGGGAAGGCATAGTCTGTCCTTGAGAAAGCAATGGAAGAATCCAGTCCAGCTTTGTTGAGGTTGGAGTGGGGAGAAAGTGAAGTGAACATTAACGGAAAGAAAAAAAGATGCAGAGTTACGTTAGCCTCTGTTAGTTTAATTCCTGACTCTCATATCCGAGAAGATAAAATGTAAGATGGCAGAATTTAAAACTATAAATTCTTGGAGGCATATAAGAGGGTTTGGTTGGTGAAACGCCGTGCAAGCTTGAGGCCATGGGTTTGGACCCCAGCACCCATGTAAAAAGCCGGGCATGGTGGTTTGCTGCGGTAATCCCAAGGTTGATGAGGTGGAGACACGAGGATTGTCTTGCTTGCCAGCCAATCTCACCAAATCTGCAAGCCCCCGCTGTCTTGAAAAATAAGACGAGGGGCTGTGGAGGTAACTCAGGAGACAAATGCTTGTTCCGCAACCATGAGGACCAACTGTGGGCTCGCCACATCCCAGAACCCATGTGAATGCCTGGTAGGCATGGTGGCCTGCCAGTAATCCCAGCACCCAGAAAGTGGTGGTAAAGGATCCCCAAGGCAAGCCATCTAGGTGAATAATGATCAGGCTCTGGGTTCAGTGAGAGACCGCCTCAGGTAGTAACATGACAGGGCTGCAGAAGTAGCTCAGCAGTTAGGAGCACTTGCCACTCCAGCAGAGGACCCAAGTCCAGTTATTAGTACCCATGCTGGGTGGCTAGCAATCACCTTTAACTCCAGCTCCAGGGGACCCAGCACCCTCTTCTGGCCTCCCCAGGAGGTTGCACTCATGTGATAAGGCTCCTATGTAGAAATGCATGCATACATAAACAAAAATAAAATAAAATAAATTTTTAAAAAGAAAAAATTGTGGAGAGTGATTAAGGAAAATACCCAACATCAACCTCAGACCTCCTTCCACACACACACATACTAGGTGTGCACTCACACACATATGAGCACACAGAAACACATGTGTTCTCATACGCAGTTTGCAGTCACACCTATATGAGCACACAGAAACACATGTGTTCACACTATATGCACATGCAAAGAAAAGAAATGAAAATAAGGTGGAGAGCTACTGAAGAGGGCACTCAGTGTAGAACTCTGGCTTCTACATGCACCATACTTGAATACACACACACACACACACACACACACACACACACACTTCTAAATGCAAAAGTCAGTGAAAAGACTCAGCATCGTCCTGCTCTTCACATCCCATAATGCCATTACTTGCCTGACAACTTGAGTGTGCAAATGAATATTTTTGGTAGCAGAGCAATCATTTAGTGTATACAGTGAAAAACAAGAAGGAAACCCACCATCATTTGATATGGGGTTACCCTCTGTATGCTATGTTTTACTGCCATTGGTTAATAAAGAAGCTGCTTTGGGCCAATGGTTTAACAGAATATAGCCAGGATGGAAAAGATATATATAGAGAGAGAGAGTAGGAGGAGTCAATGAGAAGCCATGTAGCTGCTGCAGATGCCAGATGCTGGATGAAACCTTACCAGCAGGCCATAACCACATGACAATACACAGATTAATAGAAATGGGTTAATTTAAGATGTAAGAGCTAGCCAATAAGAAACATGAGCTAATGGACCATGAAATGTTGTAATAATAGTTTCTGTGTGATTATTTTGGGTCTGGGCGGCTGGGAAACGAACAAGCGGCCTACGCCTACAGTCATTTGACGAGTTCAAAACATGGAACGTCACTGTCAACATTGGTTGGCATGTCTATATGCCCAGCAGTCTGCTTACCTCTGAGGACACAAAGGGGAAGGGGATATGACTTCCACTCTTGGGGTTCTTGGTCTTCAGTGGGTACAGAAAGGTCAGTGGCCAGAGTGTGTAGTGGTACGTGGTCTGAGGGAGGAGGTGCTGGATGGAGGATGGGGGTGGGCATGGGGTCAGCAAGAAAGAACAACGCTTAACCTGAGTGCTGAGGCGAGAGTAATGTGTCCAGATGGAGAGGTGCTCATTGTGCAGGGCCTCCAGGTGGGAACCAAAGCTTGAGTGGGATGCTCTAAGTACATAGAGGTAAGGTGGATGAACAGATTGAAGGACAGAGGGATGGACGGGCAGACAGAGGGATGGATGGATGGATGGATGGATGGATGGATGGATGGATGGGTGGATGGTTGCAGCCGAAGCTCATTTGATAACATCAACAAAGCAAGGGGACAAGGACGACTGATACCTGTGATATGAAGGATCCTCCGAGGCTGAGAAGATGCAGCATGAAGAAGCACGCAGAGGCAGATGGGAGGCAGGAGGATGGGAGCAGCAGAAGCTACGGGGCCAGAGTCAGGATGGAACCCAAGCAGCACCACACGCCTGCAGGAAGCTGTGCTCCTGTGCCTTCTGCCCAGGACAGCAGGGTGTGAGCCTCCTGACTCCGTGTCTCCATGGCTGTGTCCTTTCTCTCTCTCAGATGGTATGCTGTCAGGACTTGAATGTGTCACCAAGGTTCTCATGTTGGAAACTCAACTCAGTTCCCAGTGTAATCATGTTAAAAAGGGGAGCTCTGGACAGGAGATGAAGGTATCAGGGCAGCACCCATAAATCGATGAATGTTATTATCAAGATATATATTAATACAATTGTTATATAATAATATCAACATATAATATACCTATTATATTACACAATGTATGATTATATATAAATTAAATATATAATAGAACAAACTAATATATTAATATAATATAACTAACTCACAATATATATATAAATAAATAAATATATCTTGTGTGTTAGTTATCCTTAGAGTAGATTGCAAATAAAGGAATACTTGATCTCTCTCACATGCACACACACACATGCATACACACACACGCATGCACACAGAGAGTCTCTTGTCCTTCTGCCTTCTCTGATGACATGATGATGTAGCTTGAAGGCCCTAGTTAGAAACAGCTCCTCAGTATTGGCTTTTCCATCCTCTGAAACTGTACTAAATAACTCTGTGAGCTGGAGAGATCGCTCCATTGGTAAAGTGCTTGCCACCCAGGCCTGAGGACCAGAGTTTGATTGCAAGAATCCGTGTTAAAAAACCAGACATGGTTACATGCTCTTGTGATTTCACCCTGGAGAAAATGACACGGGTGGACGTCAGGGTCTCATTGGCCCACCACCGAACTGAATCAGCAATTACAAGGCCAGATGAGAGACTTTGTCTTATAGAAACAAGGTAGATGATAAATGACACCTAAAGTTAGCATGTAACCTCCATATACACATGCATCTCCGCATACATAAACATACACACGCACACGGAGAAATCCCAGCCATGACTGACAGCATGCTTGAACTTTAAGGATATTATAAGCAAATTATAGAAAGGAAAATTCTGTGTAATCTCTCTTCTATAGAATCAAAACAAGTCAGATGTGCAGAAAACATTTGACGGGATGAATGAGGCTCTGAGTCAATCCCCAGCACACATACACTCCAAAAGATAAACAGATAAAATCCAGAAAAATGGTGATTACATGAAGCCGGGAGATGGAGGACAGGGGGAGAGATAATACTAAGAGAGTTGATTTCAAGAGTTCTTCACACTCACACACTCACACACACAGGGGTGGGAGCGCTGTGAAAAGACAGACATAAATTTGCTTAACTTTGGCAATCATTTTATAATGTACATCAGCGCATCGAGTCCCCTTAAACACACGTGACTTTTAATTGTGTGTTCATGTCTATGTATGTTCATGTATGTACAAGTGTGTGCACACGTGAAAGTCAGAGGACAACTTCCGGTGTCATGCTCAAGAATACCGTCTACCTCCTTTGATACAAGGTCTCTCATTGGCTTGAGACTCACTAATTAGACTAGACTGTCCGGCCAGCAAGACCCAGGGGTTCTCCCATCTCCGTCTCCCTAGTGCTGAGTTTATAGTCATGGGTGGACCACCATGCTTGGTGCTTTGACATGGTTATAGAGATGATGGAACTCAGGTTCTCATGGTTTCCAGACAACATTTACCAACTAAGCCATTCCATCCTGAGCCAAAAACACATACAATTTTAAATATATTTTTTCAAAAATGTCTGGCAATTGTGGCTAAATGGAGGCCACTGATAAGCTCGATTCTGTGGGCGTTGAGAAGGAGCCAGCCAGCATGATAGATAATCAAGAGTGGAGAGCATAAGCCCAGACACAGCTTCCAAGAAGCTGGCCACCAGGGGGCAGAGGTGGGACCGGAAATGAAGGGTCAAGACTGTTTTACCAGCCCTGAAGGGACTGACCAAGGAGGCAGCTAAAGATAGGGAAACGCTCCAAGTGACATCAGTTCTCAGTGGATGCTGAAGAAACCAGACATAGAAGCAGGGCTGGGACAGACCTCAGTGGTAGTCACGCAAGATTTTGTCACCCGGGGAAGGAAGTTTCTGAGGTGTGAGATGGTGCTGGGTTTGGATCTAGAATGTTCCCCTAAATCCTGTGTGTTAGAAGCTGTTCCTATCTTGGTGCTATTTAGCAGGAACTAGTAAAAGATAGGCCAGTGGGGGTTGTCTTAGTTTTGCTTCTATTGCTATGATAAAATACTCTGACAAAAACAAATGCAGGGAGAAAGGGATAATTCTAGCTCACGGTTCCATGAGACCATCAGTCACGGCAGCAAGAGTTTGAGAGAGTTGGTCACATGACATTCACAGCCTGGTGAAAACACCAATGAATGTGTGCAGCTAACGCCCTGCTCCTTTCTCTAGTCCCATACAATCAGAATCTCCTGCTGGGAGAAGGGCGACTCCCTCAACACCCTTCCACCTTAATTGACACGATCCGAATAATCTCCCAGAGACAGGCCCATAGCCAACTCAATCTAGACCACTCAATGGTACTCCATCCCCAGAGATGCAAAGCTAACCGTCCCACGGCGTACCTTTGCAGGGGATTGTGGGGCGCCAGTCCCTTCCTGGCTTCATTTTGCTCTCTGTGAACTTGCGCCCTGATGTTGACCTCACCGCAGTTCAGAGCAATAGGCTAATTCACTGTAGACTGAATCTCCGAAACTAAGCCCAAATCAGCCTTTCTCTTCAGAAGCTGATCATCCCATGTATTTGTTTTAGTGACAAAAAGCTGAACAACACAGGCAGGCAAGGTATACAAACTAGGCATGACAAGAGGGCGGTACCCCTACCCCTCCTCAAATAGTGGCATGAACTGAATGTTTAGGTCACCCCAAATTCCCACACTGAAGCCCTCACACCCAGCGTGAGTGTTTGGAGACAGAGCTGTCCAGAATGTAAGGGACGGCAGTAACGTGTCAAGGGTAGAGGCTGGACTCTAAAGGATCCATGTTCTTTTTTTTTTTTTTTTTTTGGTTTTTCGAGACAGGGTTTCTCTGTGGTTTTGGAGCCTGTCCTGGCACTAGCTCTTGTAGACCAGGCTGGTCTCGAACTCACAGAGATCCGCCTGCCTCTGCCTCCCGAGTGCTGGGATTAAAGGTGTGCGCCACCACCGCCCGGCTAGGATCCATGTTCTTGTAAGGGACAATATCCACCGGGCATGCTCCCTGGAGAGGTCACGTGAGGACAGAGTAGCCACCTAGAAGCCAGGAAGACTGCGGCTCCAGAACTGGGGGAAGGAAGCCTCTGTTGTTTGTGCTGGTCAGTCTGCAGAGTCTGTGTGTGTGTGTGTGTGTGTGTGCACCAGAGATCAACCTGCTGTATTACTAGTCTTCACATGCTGTCTACGTTTTTTGTTTTGTTTTTATTTCTTTTTTTGTTTTGTTTTGAGGCAGGGTCTCTCACTAGCTTGAAACTTAACAAGCAGGGAGCCCTAAGGGACTCCAGTCTCCACCTTTCCACAGCTGGGATCACAAGCAGGAGTCATTGCATCTGCCTTTTTAAAACACGGGGATCTGGGAGTCAAACTCAGGCAAGCACTTTCCTGCCAGAGCCACCTCCTCAGCTCCTAGTACAGGGATTTTGTTAGGGCAATTTGGCTGACCTAGATGAATAGCACAGAAGGGCGCAGAGGGTTCACTGTAGACACATCCGCCAGAGGAAGCTATAGCTCAGAGGAAGTCTGTGAAGGTAGTCTTGACTCTCTGGAAATGACAGGAGAATGCATCAGCTAGAAGGGAGAGTGTAAATCAGGAGGCCAAGAATTCAAAGAGATCACATGAGAGTGCCTCTGAGGGCTGTGGGTGGGGGCTCCAGATAGAGTCCTTGGGGTTAGCTGAGGTTATGGGGCTAGGATCTGATGCTCACAGACTCATGTTCCTATAAGGGGCAGAGCAGGATGGTCTGGGCTGCAGGCACGGTTAGAAGGTCTGTCTGTTCCCCTTAGAGTTCATCTGTCAGAGTGGTCTGTTGAAGCCAGCAGCC
Source organism: Neodon shergylaensis (assembly GCA_025134845.1). NCBI lineage: Eukaryota > Metazoa > Chordata > Mammalia > Rodentia > Cricetidae > Neodon > Neodon shergylaensis. The sequence goes on along the minus strand of JABTXL010021306.1, from coordinate 7,785,639 downwards.
CCAGAATATTCTCATTTTTTCACGTCCTCCCAATGCTACACACTTTATTTATTATAAGCAAGTAGGTAGGCTCTGAGTGTTGTGGGTTTACCTTGGGCTGCCAGGTACCCCGGAGTCTGGTGAAGGTCAGTGTCCTTGACAGAAGAGAGACTGGGTCCAGGTAAGAGACACGAAAAGGGATCACCACATCGTCAGAACTCTAGCCCTGGAAAGTCACCTTTCAGACCAGCAGGGATGCTAGGAAGACAGTTCAACTTCCTCTGTCAAGCTCCAAAGTTGGAGAATTTCTGTTTTGGAGCCATCAACTGAGAAGGGGGTGGGCAAGAAGGAGAAAATGCAGGTGCAGGACAGTGAAGACAAAGAACGCATTCTCTGCAGTCTTTATCTGGCTTGGGACTAGGTTTTGATTATGTATTAGTTAGCATTCCAATGCTATGACGAAGAAGTACCAGACAAAATCAACTAAGGAGGCTACATTTATTTTATTGACTTAGAGTTTCGTCTGGGCCCAGTTGTTTTGGGCCTGTGGCAGCAGAGTGTGCCATGGTGACAGCATGTGGTAGAGGACACTGCTCACTTCAGGGTAACCAGGAAACAGAGAGAGGTAGAGGAAGGGCCAGGGTTGCAATATCTCCTAACTTCCTCTCATGGGTCTCTAGATTGTTCTGGGGACTGAGCATCAAGGCTTCCACACACCTTTGGAGAGCATGTAAGATCTATGCTCTAGGGCTGGGAGATGGCTCAGCTGGTAAAGTGACTGCATTCTAAGCACGACCAGCGTTCAGTTCCCCAGAACCCAGATAGGAGAACCAATGGGCCGAATAGGTTAATCCACACACCCATGAACGCCCGACTTTTGACAAAAAAGCAAAAACATATAAAATGGAAAAAAGAAAGCATATTTCATAAATGGTGCTGGCATAACTTGATATCAACATGTAAAAGAATTAAATAGATCCATATCTATCACTAGAGACAAAACTCAAGTCCAAATGGATTAAAGACCTCAACATAAAGCCAGCCACATTGAACCTCATAGAAGAGAAAGTGGGAAGTACGCTTGAAAGCATTGGCACAGGAGACCACTTCCTAAATATAACCCCAGTAACACAGATACTGAGAGAAACAATTAATAAATGGAACTTCCTGAAACTGAAAAGCTTCTGTAAAGCAAAGGACATGGTCCACAAGACAAAATGACAGCCTACAGAATAGAAAAAGTTCTTCACCAACCCCACATCAGACAGAGGTCTGATCTTCAAAATATACAAAGAATTCAAGAAATTGGTCACCTAAAGAACAAATAATCCAATAAAATAATGGAGTACAGACCTAAACAGAGAACTCTTAACAGAGGAATCTAAAATGGCTGAAAGACACTTAAGGAAATATTCAACATCCTTAGTCATCAGAGAAATGCAAGTCAAAACAACTCTGAGATTCCATCTTACACCTATAAGAATGGCCAAGATCAAAAACACTGATGACAACTTATGCTGGAGAGGTTGTGGGGAAAAGGAAACACTCCTGCATTGCTGGTGGGAGTGCAAGCTGGTATAGCCCCTTTTGATGTCAGTGTGGCCATTTCTCAGAAAATTAGGAAAGGACCTTCCTCAAGACCCAGCAATACCACTTTTGGGTATATACCCAAAGGATGCTCAATCGTGCCACAAGTACATGTGCTCAACTATGCTCATAGCAGCATTGTTTGTCATAGCCAGAACCTGGAAACAACCTAAATGCCCCTCGACTGAAAAATGGATAAGGAAAATGTGGTACGTTTACACAATGGAGTACTACACAGCAGAAAAAAATAATGACATCTTGAAATTTGCAGGCAAATAGATGGATCTAGAAAACATCATTTTGAGTGAGGTAACCCAGACACAGAAAGACAATTATCACATGTACTCACTCATAGGTGGTTTTTAAACATAAAGCAAACAAAACCAGCTTACAAATCAAAATTCCAGAGAACCTAGACAACAATGAGGACCCTTAGAGAAATATACATGAATCTAATCTACATGGGAAGTAGTAAAAAACAAGATCTCCTGAGTAAACTGGGAACATGGGGACCATGGGAGAGGGTTGGAGGGGAGGGGAGAGGATGGGAGGGGAGCAAAGAAAAATGTAGAGCTCAATAAAATCAATTTTAAAAAAGTCAGGCACAGTGACACAGACTTAAACTTTCAGGACTTGAAAAGAGAGACAGGTGGGTCCCTGGGGGTTTGAAAACCCAGTGAGAGACCGTGTTCCCCAAAACCAAGATAGACAGGGTCCTGAGGAAGGACAGCTAAGGTTGCCCTGGCCTCCGCACACAAATTCACACACAGACAAGATCCAAACCCTAACAGCTTGTTTCCACCACTGCACTCAGTTTCTCTATCTTCAGTCTCAGCGCCTCCAACCCAACACGCAGCAAACACTCACTCTTAGTCCTGTTGATGCACCCCTCGGAAACACAGCAGCCCTAAGACAGTAGCTGTCCCGGAAACACGGCAGCCCTAAGACTACAGCTGTCACACAGAGGCAACTTCCCTCCTTGCAGTCCTGGAGCACTTGGTGCCTGCAGACAGTCTGTTGTTGCAGTTTTGCAGAGGTTCCCCCTCTAGATGCTGCTGGAACTCATACAGTACACAGAGCTGCTACGTCTGGTCCACATGTCAAAAAGTCGAAGTTAGCCTGGGGATGTGGCTCAGCTGATAGAGTGCTTATTGGTATGCCCTAAGGAAGCCCTGGGTTCTAATCCCCCCTCCCCCAGCCCCTGCACAGCATAAATTTGGTATGGCGGCACACATCTGTACTCAGTATATAGAGGCGGAGGATCAGAAGTTCAAGATCATCCTTAATCAGGAGCAGAAGGAGAGAGAGCACGAGCAAGGAACTCAGGACCGCGAGGGGTGCACCCACACACTGAGACAATGGGAATGTTCTATCAGGAACTCACCAAGGCCAGCTGGCCTGGATCTGAAAAAGCCTAGGATAAAACCGGACTTGCTGAACATAGCGGACAATGAGGACTACTGAGAACTCAAGAACGATGGCAATGGGTTTTTGATCCTACTGCACGTACTGGCTTTGTGGGAGCCTAGGCAGTTTGGATGCTCACCTTACTAGACCTGGATGGAGGTGGGTGGTCCTTGGACTTCCCACAGGGCAGGGAACCCTGACTGCTCTTTGGGCTGATGAGGGAGGGGGACTTGATTGGGGGGGGGGGAATGGGAGGCGGTGGCGGGGAAGAGACAGAAATCTTAAATAAATAAATAAATAAATAAATAAATAAATAAATAAATAAATAAAAAGATCATCCTTAATTACATAGTTGGAAGCCATGCAGGACCACATGGGAATTGTCTCAGAAGGAAATTGTGTCAAAGCTCAGAAATCCTGTTTGAATCATGAAATACAAAGCTCGCAAAAGCCAGAAGTTACAGAAGCCTGCCATAAGGCAGTGTTTCCCGACATGCCAGGGCATTCGTGCACATGAATGCACGGGAGCTTCGGCTGCCTAGACAAAGCGAGCCAGGCAACACATCAGCATGGACGGGGAGGGAACTGGAGACGCCACCTCTAGCTGAGGAGCTACCGGCAGTCAACTCTGATATGGGGCTAGGGGTCAGGGATGTGGACCCCAGCAGGTTCCGCAATCCCCTTGGATTGCCACATACACATGAGTATCTGGGCAGCACAAATGGGGGGGGGTAAATTTGGGAAGGGGTAGGGATGGATTTGGGAGGAGTTAGGAGAATAAGTAGGTAGTGAATCAGGTCAAAATACACAGATAAAATATTACAATAAGAAACAACATAACTAGTACAAAGAGCACAATAATTTTTAAAAGTTCTTTTTAACATGTATGGGTATTTTGTCTGAATGTATGTCTGTGCACCGTGTGCATGTCTGGTGATTCTAATCTGTGGCAAGTTCACATTAAAACCAACCAAGCTAACCAGTGCTGGGACGTGGAGACAGGAATGTCCCTGGGGCTCACTGACCAGTCAGCCTAACTTACTGGGTGAATCCCAGGCCAGTGAGAGACCTTGCCTCAAAAAACAAGGAGGACAGCACGTGAGGAATAAAAGACCAAAGTTTTCCTCTGGCTTCCACATCCACACACATGTATCCCCCCACAAACACACACACACAAGCTACACACAAAAGATACTCTCCTGTGGATGCTGAAGTCATTTCCATCCACAGACATGACCACTGAATTCCCTCTTACACTAGGCAGCGGGTCATAAGGATAAAGGTGAACAAGCCAAGGTGTTCAAGGTACAACATGTGTCTGGTGGAACAGTGGGGGAGGGAGGTGTTATTGCAGGAGCTGTATGGAGCAAGGCAGTATAGACAAGGCCCTGTGCTCAGTGCCTTTTTATGGGAAAAGCAAAATAAAATGCGGTCCACTTCAGCAGTCATTACTTTTCAGCTTCTGCTTGCAAAGGACACTTCTGACGCCTCCCCTGAAGGAAAGGGCAGAGGAGGGAGGCGGGAGCAAGTACTTCAGCCTCAGTGGTCTCTTTGGAAGGGGCCTATGATGTCCCTTTGAGAGAAATCCAAAAGGAAGAAAGAAATTCAAGATCCAGCATCTGACCACCTGGAGTCCAACAAGCAAAAGGAAAAAGTTGCAGAAGCTGGGAAACTGTCCAAATAAAGTAGATCAATTCCACCCTCATTTATTAAAGGCGTTTTCTGCCACAAACCCTCAGAGATAGAGTCACAGGTCAGGATAAGCCCATATAGTAGCCAGGAGCCCAGGTGAAGCCTTCTCCTAGAGATACACATGCATACACACGGCCATATACATATGTAAATGACAAGCAAATACAAGGGGCACAGGGACAGAGCAAACCTCAGACTGGTGGCACCCTTCTTCCAGAAGTCAGGAATCTTGAGATCTGGGCGCTAGTTCCAGCCCTGCTCCTGACACGCTGATATGAAGCAAATCCCCCTCTGAGGGCTTTAGATTGTGTAAGATGAAAGGCTTGAACAGACTACGCAAAGCAATCTCCCAAGGTACAGTGAAGACTTGAACCAAGCAGAGCCTCTGTTTCCTCATCTGTTTAATTCTGAGGTAACCCGGAGCATCCCTTCCAGAACCCACCCCCCAAAAAAGTAAGCTGTGCCTGTTCCTCCTGCACAGATGCCTCAGGAAATGGGAAACTAAGTCACTGACCTAGACGGGAGTCTCGGGAGCTATGATTCCCTGTGTTTCTTAGGACGCAGATCTTGGGGGAGGGGTGACATTTTGCCGAGCTTGTTGGGAGGAGTAACTTCGGAGTCCTCAACCCAGCAGCCTTGAACTTCTTCCCAGTTCTTTCCATCCTGCCAGTCTCAACCCAGCCTGTCTCTCCTGCAGATATCCCAGGGGAAGCCGCCCAAAGTTCCCAGGAGTTTCTGTGGGAAAGAATCGCAAACCATCCTCTGGCTTCTCTCTGCTCCAACTTTCTCCCTCTCCTGCCCTGAGTTTGTTGTGACCCGCGCTGCTCCCAGGAGCACACAGGCACAGACTTTAGAAAAGCCAGTCCCTCCAGGCGGAGGGGGGGGGCGGAAGACACGGCACTTGGGATTAAGAATGGTCCCACCACAGACACGAAATCTCTACTCACGACTTTCTAAATTTCCCATCTGCAACTCCGAGCGTGCAAAACTGTCAAGGTGCTAGCTAGTCTGAAGAACTGGAGTTCTCTTTTCCTGACGTGGGGCAAGCCTCTCCTGCCCCTTCTCTGAGCCTTGGTCTCCTTGCTTTTAAAGCCTGAGATCCAGGGGTCTAAAAGGGGAAGAGGGGGGTTTGATGAAGCGCTAGAGGGCAAGTGTCTAGCACTTAGATATCCTGGGGCTGCTGCAGAATCGTCTCCTGGAAAGAAGCTACTCAGTGGGCGGGAGGGGATGAGTGAAGGGCAAGGGGACCGAGCCTAGATCGGCCTCACCTGGGACGCAAGAGCCAGGAAGGTTTTGCCTTTGGAGAAGGGAACTCCGAAGGGGGACTCCGAAGGGCACTCCGACAAAGTGAACGATATTATTGCTGCGGGAAGGGAGATTGGCTGCTCCCCATAATTCCTAAGACCCAGTAGAACAAGGCGGGCTAGTCCCTCTGGTCGGTGTCCTGGAGGGGCGCGGTACTCACAGTGTAAGCTGCTCTGGCGAGCAGCAGCAGCAAAAACAGTGACCGTGGTCCCCACGAAGACAGCCGGGACCTCATGGTGCCTAACATGCTCTGCCGATTATTTTTCCGCCTTTGCGTTCTGGCCACTCGGGAGCTCGGTGTCTATTTCGGTGACCCCCCTCAGCGTTCTACACGGCGTCCAGGATGATGGGCGACCCCAAAGCCCAGAGAAACCATAGCTGAGTCTGTCCAATCCGACCAGATCCACAGACAGGCTAAGGACTGCTGCTCCCTGAAGGAGGTAGCTAACCTCCCGGTGCCTATTGATAAGGACTGGACGCTGCTCACTGCTCGAGACACCACCCGCTGGGAATAGTAGGGAGGAGATCAGGAAGCGCGGGGCTGGCAGAGAGGAGAGGGGGGAGGGACCCCAGCCACCGGGCGGGAGGCAGCTACAACCTCCTTCCTTCCCCTCCAATTCAGAAAGTACTCTCTCTGGAGTCTAAGGATCTAAGTCATGTGTCTTGAGCAGTGACAAGGTAGACAACACTTTTTTTTTTTTTGAATCCTCTATTGAGGATTGAGACCTGGTCTCATTGTACAGCCCAGGCTGGCTTTGAACTCACAAACCTCCTGCCTCAGTTTCCCCAGTACAGGGATTACAGATGTGGGTCCCCATACCTGATCTAGGTCATCAGCTAACACTTCTCAAGTTGACATTTAAACAAACTGAGTCAATGTCTGCTGCGTCCCAAAGGACAATTTGAAGTGACATAAAATCTCTAGTTATTCAGCGTCCACTACTGCAACAAACCAAGCAACTTATCCACGCATAAAGAGAAAAAGGTTGAATTGCTCATAATCCGGAGGGTTCTGGTCCGTGACTGGCTCCCCCATGGCTTTGAGCCTGTGCCGGAGCAGCCCACCACGCTCAGAGTGTTGAGAGGGCACAGTGGAGCTAAACTTCCTGGCTGATGAGCCCTGGGGACAGACAGAAAGAGGTCAGGGTCCAGTAGTCTCCTTTGAGATCCCATCCATTAGGACCAAAGACCTTTCACTATGTCCCACCTCCTAGAAGCCGTCACCTTCCCTAGTTCTACCCCAGGGACAAAAGCTTTAACCCAGGGCCCCTTGGGCAACATTTGACACCCCAAACTGTTAAAGATATTTTTTTGAGGTAGAAGCTCAGGTCCATCCTGGCTCCAAACTCATTAAGTAGCTGAAAATGACCTTGAACTTCTGACCACCCTGTCTCTACCTCCTGAATGCTAGGACTATGACCACATGTCACTCAGTGACACCCACACACCCAGTGTATGTGGTACTGGATCGAACTCTGGCTTCTAGAACGCTAGGCAAGCATCCTTGGTGTGAGCGTGGGGCGGTAGATACTGCAATGGCCACCATAGGGGAAATATGAACTGTGCATTCTTCAAACTCCCTGAGAAAGAGAGGAACCATTCCTTTATGTCAAAGGCCTCTTAGTTCTTAATTCTAATTCAGTTCCCTGAGTACGTTATACAAGAAAGTGGCTCATCTAAACCAAAGTCCCAACCATCAGAACCCTGGAAATTCAATGTCCTCCCCACAGAGTCTTAGAAGTTATCCTGAGGACAGGAGAGTCTGTTCTCGACTTCAGGGTGAGATCTACAGATACTTCCAGTGTGCGTGTGTGTGCCTGTGTGGAGGTTTGTGTAGTTGTGGGTGTCGTCCTCAGTCACTCTCCCCTGACTTTTTATAGGTCTCAAGCTTGCACGGCAAGCACCTTGCATACTGAGCCATCTCCCCAGCCCATTCGCAGGCACACCTAGAACCTCATGGAGGTAAGTTGTGCAGGTAAACACAATCCTCGGGAAATGAAAACTTCCAAGAAAAATTTACCTGGTGCTGAAAGGGGAAGAAATCTTTCCTCTTCCCCCTTTCCTTCAGCATGTCCTGGAGTGATGTTTCATTTGCATTTTAGTAAATAAAGTTTGACTGAAGTTGGGAGAGTAAACCTGTCACACTGATCAGCCTTACAGACGAGGCAGTGGTGACACACACCTTTAATCTCAGTAGCCACACTAGTTTGCCATAGAAACTGGGCAGAAGTGGCCACACCTTTAATCCCAGCACTAGAAAGGAATATAAGAGGGGAGGAGACAGCTCTCACACACAATCTCATTCTGAGATTCCTGGGGACAGGATCTCCATTTGGGACTAAGGTAGAGGTAATAGCCGATGGCTGCCTGTTTTACTTTTCTGACCTTCAGGTTGAGCACCAATTTTTGTCTCTGGGTTTTTATTAATTGTGCTACAATGTCCTTTAGAATACATTCTGTTTCTCCACTGTTTATACAAATCCTTAAAAATCTAAACAAAACTCTCAACAGTTCTGAATTGCAGCACCCCCTCCAACTCCTTCCAACACTTGCTTTTTTGAGAGAGTGTCTCTAGCCCAGATTTGCCTTTAATTCCCTATGATACAGCTGAGGATGCCCTTGAGGTCTGGTCCTCCTACCTCCACCTCCCTAGTGCTGGGATTGCAGACCCAGTCCACCACACCTAGTTTTCTACAGTGCTGGGGCCAAACCCAGGGGACTTTGTGAGTGTTAGGAAAGCATTCTGCCAGAGCTCGGCTACTGCTTGGAGCTCTCAACTTGTCCAAACAGGTTGGGGAGTTTCCTCTTTTGTTCAACTAAACACAATCCTGTGGGCATAAGCGAAAATCCTTCCTGTCTCAAAGAGTGAGGCTTCTGTTGCTTTTGTAGAGAACCGGTCACAGCACATTCAGCCTGGCTCGATGCTGACTGAGTGCATCGGTCTGTTGCTGTGATAAAATACCTCAACAAGAGCAACTTGAGCTGAAAGGGTTTAGCTTGGCTCTTGGTTTGAGGGCACAGTCCATCCTGGTGGAGAAGGCACGGAGGCAGGAGCAGGAGGCAGTGGGTCACATCGCATCCACACTCAGGAAGCGGAAAGAGATGGATGCTGGAGCTCAGCTCAGCTTCTCCTTCTTATTCAGTCCAGGACCCAGGCCCAAGGGATGGTGCCGCCCACCTTCAGCGTGGGTCTTTCCGTCTCTGTTAACCTAGTTTCCCTCACAGACATGCCCAGAGATTTGTCTCCATGATGATTTTAGAGCCTGCCCAACTGATTGCATTAACCATCACACTGAATTAGAAAAATTCTCTTATTTTCTTTACTTTGTAAAGAGGATTTGCCGAACTGGCTGGAGGACCCTCCCTTTTTAAAAAAATATTTCTCCATTACGTCTTATATTGTTTTTCCCCTCACAGCAAGGAAAAGACATGGTAGAGAATTAACATTATTGACAGATATTTACTGAGCACCTGTCCTGCTCCAGGTGCTACATGAGGGTGATGGAGACTGGGAAAAATGCCTTTGCCAACCTCGGCCCCATGTGGAGAGAGAAACATGTTCTGGCCACACCCGGTCCAGGAGGCTAAAAGGACAAATGAGGCTACCACTTGTTTAAGAGTCCTGTACCGCCCCAAAATGAATAAGCTTCTTGGTTAGCAGTCAGCAACCGTAGGATGCAATGGGTTTTTCCAGACTGCTGTAAATGCTATGCACAGTATACAGCAACACAATAAAGATGGTTCTCTTGGTAAAGAAATTGTAGGATAAACATCAAAACCTGAGTTTGATCTCAGCACGCACATAAAAAGCAGGCTTGGTGGTATATACCTGTAATCCTAGTTCAGAGGAGGTGGAGATGGGCAGATGGGGCGGGGGATTCTTGCTGGTCAGCCAAACTAGCTTTATATGTGAGCCTTGGGTCTTGGTAAGAGATCATGGAGAGAAAGAAAGAAAGAAAGAAAGAAAGAAAGAAAGAAAGAAAGAAAGAAAAAAGAAAAGGGCATGCTGCCTGAAGAATGACTCCGGAGACTGACTTCTGACCTTCACATATATGGTGTACACACACATACACATGCACACACGCATGCACACACACAGCGTATAGGAAGGTATCAGACAACCAAACCTAGTGAATTTGTAAATCAACTAAGCCCTACCTGTCACCAGGCTCATAGGCCAAGCACATTTGAATATCCATATTTCATAAGGCCCAAGTCTGCAGTCATGTACAGCTTTTCCTGCCACCCTCCACTCTTCTTTTTATTTATACAAACTTTTCTTGTCCACTAGCAGACCATGGACCTTGCTGGGCTTTCAGGAAAAGTAAGTAGCTCAAGTGTTATCACATGTCCCAACAGGGAAGTGGATTCTGCTCTGCACTCGTCAATCAAGTAACAGTGATTGGTTCTGAGAGAGGCATGGGATTCATTCTGACCAAGAGAAGTGATACCAACACATTCAATATCTCACCATGATCAGACTAATAGCAAGATGGCAGTCTTTTCCAGAGCATGGGACATCTTTGTTGAGAATGAAACCAGTTATAATGGAAGAGCCAGTGATAGAAGAATGTCCTAGCATCTGTCATGTCGGGGCAGGAATCACTGAAGTCCTAGCTTGCTGTTCTTGGTTGTCAACTTGGCCACATCTGGAGTTAACTAAAACCCAAGCAGCTGGGTGCATCTGTGACGGTCCCCCCCCTTAATTAAATCATTTGAAGTGGGAAGACCCACTTCTAATCCGGATCTCGAGGTGTAAAGATTTGCCCTTAATCTGGACCATACTTTTGGCAGCCTATACACAAAGGACCAGGAAGAAGGAAGCTTGCTCTGTTTGCCAGCTTACTGTTGCTCACCCAGAAGTCCATTCCTTCACTGGCATTGGAGTCTACTTCTTCATGATTCAGTGTATATTACAGACCAGTTGAGACATCCAGCCTTGGAAACTAAACAACTAATGGTTTCTTGGAGCTTCTATTGGTAGACAGACATCATTGGACTAGCTGGACCACAGCCTGTAAGCCATTCTAATAAGTCTCCTACATTGAAAGAAAGGAAGGAAGGAAAAAAGGAAAGAAGGAAGTAAGAAAGGGAGGGAGGGAAGTAAGGAGGGAGAGAGGGAGGGAGGGAGAGAGGGAGGAAGGAAGGAAAGAAGGAAGACAGAATCATTCTGTTTCTCTAGAGAACCTTAACTAATACACTTGCCCTCCAGCAAGGCTTCCCTGAGGAAATAAGATTAGAGATTCAGTGGTCTGGAGGTTCTGCGAGGAGATAAAGAAGAAAAGAGGAAGAAATTGACTACTTCAGGTGTCTGAGTCCAAGGTTTCCACCAAATGTCTGCACGAATTCAAAGAGAGACCTATGCCCTGAACGGTGCTTTACTGACAACAGAGCTAATGTTTTATCGATGAGCCGTAAATAACGGGTGAGAGTGGTTTCAGAGTGGTTTCCTACTGAGCGCTGAACTGCAAAGTTTAACATTCCCATTCTAATGAGGTTTTCATGTCCAGCCTCTGTGTTTGCTCTCTAGAAACATAGACTGCCGTTCCAGAGAAGCAGTCGCTTCTTTGCTTTTTGTATTTTCCTCCACCACATGTCAACATTTACTTTTGAATTTTTATATGAAATATGAGAGTTGAAGCAGATCAAATAAAAGAACAAATAAAACCACATCTGAAAGAGTGTTGTCAGTGTTTTCAAGACTTTATCTTCCCTGGGTGGAAGGTCAGGAGCACCCAACTCTAACAGAGAAACCCACAGGGCAGCTGGTAAGAAAAACAGAATATCTGTGGGCTGGGGAGATGGCTCAGCGGGTAAAGGAGCTCACCCCCAAGTCTGATGATCTGAGGTCAATCCCTGAATCCTATACCATGGGAGGAGAAAACTTCCTTTCCTAAGTTGTTCTCTGACCTTCATACATGCACTGTGGCGTGCATACGCGGGCGCACGCACACACCAAATGTATAAATAAATATCATTAAAATGTTAAAAATTGGCAACAACCAAACATGGATTCAAATCCTGACTTAATCATCAAATAATACTAGGACCTTCTGGACAGTGATAGCATATGCCTTTAATCCCAGCACTCGGGAGGCAGAGACAGGCAGATGATCTCTGTGAGTTTGAGGCCAGCCTGGTCTACAGAGCAAGTTCCATGACAGGCTCCAAAGCTAAAGAGAAATTCTGTCTCAAAAAACAAAAAGCAACAAACAAACAAATAAAAAATACTAGGACCTTTGCCAAGTTGAATCATGGTGACTTGGGTTTCTTCATCTATAAGGAAGGGGTAAATGCCCATCTTTTGGCATCACCATGTGGTAAAGGGTCTTTGTCTTCAGCCCTGGGTCTGCTGCTGAGCCCATGAGGCCCCAGTGGGTAGCTCCAAAGCCCTGGTTAACTCAGCTGGTAATGAAACAAAAAGACATAGGTGAGAGATGAGGGTTTGCAGGGAAGGAGACTAACCAGCTCCCAGGGTGGGGTTCAGAGAGAAACACATTATATATGAATATATAAAATATGTAGTGAGTATATCCAGTGAGCTAGCTTAGCAAGTAAAGATACTCACCCCAGCCTGACCACCTAAATTTAACCCCTAGGATCCAGCGTGTAGAGGAGAGAACTGACCTCATTGGTACCGGCTGGCTTCCACATGTGAGCATGACACACACTCACAAAACAAGTAAGATATAAAAGGAGAGAATGTATCATATTCATGTTACGAGGTTGTCAAAGAATACATTTAGTAAGTTTTTCTTTTGCTTGTTTGGCTTTTGGTTTTGTCCTTTAAGAAAGAACAGAGTTTAGTACTTGTAAACAGTTGACTGAAACAGGGTATCCAGGAAGAGTCCTGTTGGGGGACCCAGCGCTGCTGGTGAAGCAGAGACCAGCAGCCTCAAACCAGACCAATGATTCTTTGTGATGAACGCCTGCAAGTAAAGATCTATGGGTAGAGGGGTTTACTGTGTGACACACTGTGTCACACTGCAGCTTCCAGGGTGAGATTTCCCCTTCCTTCCTTCCTTCCTTCCTTCCTTCCTTCCTTCCTTCCTTCCTTCCTTCCTTCCTTCCTTTTTCTTCTTTAATTTTATTTTGTTTTATTTGGGGGGAATTTTCAGGGGCAGGGTGGATGCAAGGGTACAAGACATGGGTGGGATTGGGAGGCATGATGTGAAAGACACAAAGAATAAATAAAAAGAAAGTTTAAAGAAAGAGAAAAATAGCTGTCTGAGAGCTTCGTTTAGATTCTCAGAAGACAATATCAGTGTCTACCACCAGACGATGACATCGAAGGTCTGCCTCCAAGACTCCTGGCTTCAAACTGAAACTCTAACATCAGGGAGGAGAGACAAGCTTTCTCTACTGTGTCTTGCTTTATATATGTTTTGCTTTAGTGTTTGTATGTGTACCACATGCATGCCTGGAGCCTGTAGAAGTCAAACGAAGGCTTCAGATCCCTGGGAACTGAAGCTCCAGATGGTGAACCCCCATGTGGGGACTGGGAATTGAACCCAGGTCCTGTGCGTGGGCAGCGTTTCTCTAGTCCCCTGCATGGTCTTATTTGAGTTGTTGTTTCAGGAAAACCATGGAAACAAGAATGAGAGAAATATCATAAAGGATTATAGAAGTTTCGAAGGATCATTAGATAAATACAGCACATTTAAAAAAGGTCTTCAAGATAGTGGGACAGGGGTGGCACATGCCTTTAATTTTAGCACTCGGGAGGCAGAGGCAGGTGGATCTTTGTGAGTTCAAGGCAAGGTCCAGTACAGCTAGGGCTGTTATATAAAGAAACCCTTTATGTAACAAAAAACAAAACAGAAAAAAAATCTTCAAAACAAGAGACATGGCTAAGAGGTTAAAAGCACTGGCTGTTCTTCCAGAGGTTCTGAGTTCAATTCCCAGCAACCACATGGTGGTTCAGAACCATCTATAATGAGATCTGGTGCCCTCTTCCGGTGTGCAGCCAGAACACTCACACATAATAAATAAGTCTTAAAAAAATCTTCAAACCAAAATCATTAACAGTAAATTCAAACATCAAGTATGCCGATTAATAGTAATTGTCAACTTGACAGGATCTAGAATCACCTTGGAGACAAGCCTCAGGCACGCCTGTAAAAGATCATCTAGCCGGGTGGTGGCGCACGCCTTTAATCCCAGCACTTGGGAGGCAGAGGCAGGTGGATCTCTGTGAGTTCGAGACCAGCCTGGTCTACAAGAGCTAGTTCCAGGACAGGCTCCAAAACCACAGAGAAACCCTGTCTCGAAAAACCAAAATAAAATAAAATAAAATAAAATAAAATAAAATAAAATATCATCTAGGTTAGGTTAGTCTCTTGGAATGGCTAAGAAAATTGTCTTGATCAGACTAACTGAGGCGGTGCCACTGCAGTGACACCATTCCCTGGCTGGTCCTGGACTGTATAAATGGAGCGGGCTAGGAGTCGATTAGGAGTCAATCATGTTCCTATTTGATTTGCAATATGAACATCTATCCCAAACCCCATGTCTTGAAACAACCGCCATGCTATTCTATCTCACAAACTTTGGGATCTTAAATCCAAGTGGGGCTCAACTGGGCAGTGAAAACAGTCACAGATTAAAGATCCAAGAGGAGAGGACAGGGGGCCCAGCTCTTCACGGGAGTAGAGTAGATCAGAAGTCAGTTTAAGCCACCACATCTGGGCAAAGAAAGGGAGTGGGAGATGGGCAAACAGAGAAGGTAGGAACAGGGTAGCAGCTGAGTCCTGCCTATCCCTGAAAACATATTTCAGGGATATTTTGAGTTTATCCCACATACAGTGTGAAGGCACCAGAGAGATTTAAACAAGGAAATCAATGGCTCTTCCTGCTTCATGGGAACTTGTGACAAGCTTCTCTGCCTGTTGTCATGCTCATTTCTCTTATTCTCCTGGGGCCTGGGGCACCTCGCTGTCTGGTCATTGTAAATGCTAACTGCAGCATGCACGTGAGCAGAGGAAGCAATTGACTGTCTAGAGCAGCCTTAATTGTAGGGCATCCACGGGATCCAGAATTCTAAACTTTAATGAGTTTACAGATATGCTGGTGGAATTTTATTAGAATGCAGTTTCTGATTCAGGAGGTCTCAGATGGCTGAGATTCTACATTCTTAGCAAGTTCCATTGCCACAGCTTATGCAGATTGAACATCCAGGGTTCAGAAATCAGGCTGGGAGTGTGGCCCAGGGATATCTCAGTCGGTAAAGTGTTTGCCTTGCAAGCATCAGGACCTGAGCTTTTGATCCCCACAGCCCACATTTAAAAAGCCAGGCAGGGTTCCACCAGTTTGCAACCCTTCCCCCTGCTAGGGAAAGAGGAACAGGAGGATGCCTGGGACTTATTGATCAACCATCCTAGATGAGCTGGCTTAGTTTTTGACCAGTGAGAGACTGTCTCAAAAAACAAGGTGGATGATAATTGAGGAACGACACCAGAAATTGTGTTCTGGCCTTTACGTGAATTCATGTACACACACACACACACTCCACAAGAAATCATTGTATGCCATGCGTTTGAAGCAGTAAGAATAAGCTCATGGGCTGTGGGCACTCAACAAGTTGAGGTGAGATGATGCAGGTCCTTCTCTCTGGTCTCCTATCCTCGCCATCAGTTCCACTAAACGCCCAGGCCCCTCGTGACTTCTAATGGCTGCTGCAGCTTCAGAAATTATTCTCGACACTGCAAAGCTCAGAAAGAGAAAGATACGGCAATGGCTCAGATGGATGATTAGTTTAACAGTATCTAGATTTACCCAGGAGCCGAATCTCTAGGCTTGTCGGCAAGGGAGTTTTCAGACTGGCTACACTGACGTGGAAATACCCACCCTGAATGTGGGCAGCACCATACCATGGCCTGGGGTCCTAGACTGCACAAAAAGGACCAGCATCTATTTCTCTCTGCTTCCTGACTGAGGAATGTGACCAGCCTCCTCACGCTGCTATTGGAATGCTACCCCCCATGGTGGACTAAACTCTGGAACCAAGACAGAATGAACCCATCGTCCTTAAGTTGCTTTTCTTAGGTATTTTGTCATAGCTATGAGAAAAGTAGCTAATGCAACATTATATCTCTGTGTGCCCTTAGTGGAGAGGACCCTGTGTTGCAAAGAGAAGTCTTCATAGAGAGAAAGCCTCCTATTGACTTCTCCCAGAAGCTAGAGTCTCATAGCTAGAATTAGATGCTGTGCCCAGCCCTAAATCGATCAGACATCCATGCTTGACCTGAATGCAGCAGGCTCTGCAGCTGGAACCTAGCCGCTGTGAGACAGTGGACAGTGACAACAGCCTGACCACATATGACAACAGGCACTGCGGCTTATGTGACCACATGCGTACTTTTTATATAGAATAGGAAATACGTTTTTACTGAAAAATGATAAACTTGTAAGTGTGTGGAAATACACATGCTGGGGTGTGTGGCGGGGGTGTGGACTTGAGAGTACTAGAAGCTGGGACCCTGCCCGCTCCCCTGAAATCTTGTCCTGTTGGGGCTCAAAGCATAAAGAGCTACAGCAACCTGCTAGATCAATGACGATTTTTGCTCTCTTGGCCAACAGTAACTGAGTAATCACTGTGGACAAAGAACTGTGTCAGGGGCTGTGGGAGATGGGAAGATTAGACACCAGGGCCTTCCCCTATGAATTCTGTTGTTTGAGACGTATACACACAGAACTGGGAGCGCAGCCCAGTTGACACAGTGCTGGCCTAGCATGCATGAAGCCCTCCAACCTCCTAGCCCCCGAAACACTGCACCCGGGCTGTATAGAGTGTGGTACACATTTGCAGTTCTAACACTGGGGAGGCAGAAGCAGGAGAGTCAGGAGTTCAAGGCCAACCTTG
This sequence comes from Neodon shergylaensis, assembly GCA_025134845.1. Classification (NCBI taxonomy): domain Eukaryota; kingdom Metazoa; phylum Chordata; class Mammalia; order Rodentia; family Cricetidae; genus Neodon; species Neodon shergylaensis. The sequence continues at coordinate 7,768,808 of JABTXL010021306.1, read as the reverse complement.
GCTACACAGCAAGTTTGAAGTCAGCCCAAGATGCACGACTCTATCTCAAAACCAAAATTAAGGCACACACATGACTAATGATGGGTGTAACACATAAAGAGAGAAAGAGGTCGAAACCCAGGTGGGTATGGTGGCACGCATCTGCAATCCTGACACAGAAGAGTGGAGGCAGGAGGATCAGGAGTGCAAAGTCATCATATAGAGAATTCAGGCCATTCTAAATTAGATGAGACCTGGACTCGAAAAGGTGTGGGGAAAAGGTCTCTGAAAACCCAAAGAAAAACAATATCACTGGCGAGGAAAGTCATGTGGGTGACTGAAAGTGAATCTTACCTAGTGCCAGTGTTGAAAGATATTATTTTAATCCTCTCTCTCTCTCTCTCTCTCTCTCTCTGTCTCTCTCTCTCTCTCTCTCTCTCTCTCTGTCTCTCTCTCTCTCTCTCTCTCTCTCTGTGTGTGTGTGTGTGTGTGTGAGAGAGAGAGAGAGAGAGAGAGAGAGTATTTGCATGCACTCATGCCACAAAACACCTGTGCAGTTCAGAGGAGGACACTTGCAGGAGTCCCTTTTCTCCTTCCATCATATAGGTTTAAGGAGCAGATTTAGGTCGTTTTGCTTGGAAGCAAGCAACCACTGAGCAATCCATCCAGTCCCAAGATGAGGTTTTTAATAGTTAGTAATGATGGTAAGGAGAGAGGGAAAAGTGGAACCAACAAACCAACAGACCTTCCCAGGCAGGGAAGGGCTGCATCCAACACAGCAGCTGCAGGAAGTAGACAGTACAGAGGAGTTAGTCTTCCGGAGCCTTTCTGCATATGGCTGTGAAGAGCATCAAGTCATGCAGGGAGGGAGACCAGAGAGCGCATGGGAAGTGGGACCCCTGAGTGACCGGTTTAAACTTCCAGTGTTTTGGGATTAGATTTGAAGCCTTCTTTACAAGTAGGAATTCAGGCCTGGTACTTGTCAGAAACTCGTGGCTGTTGAGGTCCCTGCTCTGTGGGAGAACCTACTGCTGTTTTGCTAAGTCAATTGTTGCCAAACTGCCTTCTAAATATTTTTTGCCTATTCCCACAGATTAGTGCAGCTCCCAGCCTTGGCCAGAGAAGCTTCCCTCTGCAGTGGGCGGTAGTTCATGCAGAGATTTATAACTGGTCAGGGTGCTGACAATTACTGTCTGTTGAGTGTTCCACCTTATAGAACATCTCTGTCAACCCAACTTCTGATTCAATGCTCAAGGAAAATCAAAGGAGGGTAGGTAGGATGTAAGAGCCGGAGGCCGGGAGGAAGGCTGTGAATGCTGCCTTTTGGATAGGACATGGCCATTGCACCCACCAACTCCCTGCAGCTGAGGCTGTCTGCCCCAGACCTGCACAAGGTCAAGTCAACAAGATCAGTCAGCAGTCCAGCAGGCGGCACTAATTGAAGGCAGTGGGTTAATAAATGAGGAAGTGGAGAGGGGAGGGGATGTATTGAGGGCTCTTAGTCCGGGCTGAGGGTGCATATGATCAAGATACATTGTTTGCTTGTATAAAATTGTCAACGAATAAATAAAAGATAAAGTGTTTGTAAAGAGTATGGATACAAAGGCATATGGGAATTTCTTCAAAATAATAGAAAGTACGGACGAAATTTGATTGGCAGAGACTTGGTCATGATTGCAGTGGGGGAAACAGAACTTCTTTTTAGCTGTCTAAAAACTCTGCTAATGTATAAAGTTTCCATTAACTAAAGTGTGAAGCTGGGGCGGGGAACGGGGAAGGGAGCAGAAGGTACAGTAGGAGGTCCCGCCCACTGGGCTGGGAAGCCCGGCCCCCATCTGCTCCTTCAGACTCCGTGGAGTCGCCGAACTTTCTCAGCTCCTCTGGGGAATCCATTGGTTTTCCACATAGTAAGTGGCGCTCTCTAGCCTTTCTCGGGCTCTATACTATGCTTAGGGCCCAAGAAATTCGTCCTTGCCCCAGAACAAAAGCCGCTAAGCTTCCCCCGTGTTTGGGGACTGTTTGGACGCGTCCCTTAGCGTATCCTGGGAATGCGTCCACGTTGTCATGGCGACGCTCTGAGTAGGTTCCTGCACGCTGCCGAATCCCGCCCCGGAACTATCATCTGCAGGGTAAGAGGCCTCGGACCCGGAGCCCAAGTGTCCCTAGGTTTAGCTGAGCTGCTAAAAGGGAGAGCCCCAGGCGGCTGTCCAAAAGGTGTTCATCTTGGGACTGGGTCGGGGGAGGATTTGGGGGACTAAAGAAATGATTGGAGGGAGAGTCTGCGTTCTACCCAACCCTTAGCATGAGCTGGGGTTAAAGGAAGAGGGGATTAGGCAGGGTGAGGCCCTGCTCAACCTGAAAAAAATGAATGTAGTGTCTGCCCTGGCAATGCTGAAGCATGCATGGTCAGCCCGTATATGGCGGTTCTGCTGAACTTGTCCATATTGGGTTTCATGGTCTAAGTTGATGATCCACGAGGTTTCTTCCTCAAGAGAACACCAGATCTCATTACAGATGGTTGTGAGCCACCACGTGGTTGCTGGGAATTGAACTCAAGACCTTTGGAAGAGCAGGAAGTGCTCTTAGCCGCTCAGTCATCTCTCTGCTCAGCTTGATCCTACCTGAAATACCGTGTAGGTCCAAGAGCAGGAGGGGTTGGAGGGTGAACTAGAGGCCCAGCATTGGAAGATGTGCAGGAAGAGGGTTGAAGTCGGTCCCATGGTTGTGCTGAGGAGCAAGCCGCCTTTTCTCTGAAAGGGGTTGCGGGCAAGAAGATAGACCAGCTAACTTATTTTTAAAATGACTGTTAGGCAGCTACTGTGTGCCTCACTGTATTCTGTGTTCTCTGGGGTCTTCTCCAATGCTGTGCGACTTCTCCAAGAAAGACAAAAGCAAAACTCATACACATGCATTCTTGATTTTACATTCAATTTCAGGGGCTCCTCTGAGGGGCCCCATGGCCTCTGGTTAAGAGCTGTGTCTGATAGAGAAAATGTGGTGTTTGTGGCCAGTGAGATAGCTCACGATGACCTGAGTTCAATCCCCAGAACCCACATAAAAGTGGAAGAGAGAACTAATTCAGGTTTATCCTCTGATCTCCACATGCACATTGCTGTTCCCCACCATGTACAGACACAAAAAAATAATAATATTTTCAAAAATGTGGAGTTTCTAAAGTTCTGTTTCAAGGAAATACATTATTAATGCCAAAAGACTTATAAACTAGTAATTGAGAAAGGATGTTAGAAGGGGTTGGGAATCGGTGTTTATGAGGGAAGTAGAATTGCCAATGACTGTCAAGGACAGTAGGGACCCACAGAGTTCCCAGGCATGACAAGGTCTCTGAGACCTGGCCACCTGTGGGCTTCATTACCTCTCTGTTACCTCCTGTTAGCAGAGGGGGAAGGTAATTTAGGAATGCCTGTATCTTTTAAATTGGCAATATTGAAGGGACCCTTGTTCACATATCTCTGTGGATGTGATGTGGAGACAGGAGAATTTTAATTATCAACTTGACGCAGTCTAGAATCATCTGTAAAGAGAATCTTAATAAGGAATTATCTAGATTAGATTGGCCTCTGGGTATCTGTGGATTGATTGTTAACTGATGTGAGAAGACTCAGTCCATCGTGGGTAGCGCTATGCCCTAGGAAGGAGACTCAGCACATTGTGGGCAGCACTATGCCCTAGGCTAGGAGACTCAACCTGTTGTGGGCAGCACTGTGCCCTAGGCTAGGAGACAGCCTGTTGTGGGCAGCGCTATGCCCTAGGCTAGGAGACTCAGCCT
>JABTXL010021306.1:7722455-7759743 GCA_025134845.1 Neodon shergylaensis | reverse complement strand
CAGAGAAAGAGAAGGGGCAAGGGGAGAGGGAGGGACTGGCTTAGTCAGAAAGGTGGTTCCTTGAGGAGAAACTAGAAAGGGGCATCACTGTCCTGGAACATACTAACATCACTCTCTCCAAAATATGTCCCTCCTATGCCATGTGGGGACCAGCGTCTGGACTTCCCAGTAGCCCTGTGTACGGGCATCTAGAGAAACCCAGTTCCCAAAGTGGAAACTCCTCGTTCCAGTACACAGGATAGTGAGTGAGGGGGGCGGAACTGCATTCTGCACTCTCTTCCTCCAGACCCGTGTGGAGGGAGGAGGATGCAGGCAGGGCTGCCTTGACCTGCTCTGGTCAGGTGCCAGGCCTGCCCAGAGAAGATGTGCCTAGATCTGGGAGGAGGTGGTGGTCACTCCAGCACACACGGTCTCTCTGCCAGAATTGCTGAGTGGGGCGTGGCATCTCTTTGCTGTCCCTTTTCACCCTGTGGGTGGGGATTCAGATATTAACATGAGCAACACGAGGAGACTGGAGAGATTACTTAACAGTTAAGCGTGCATACTACTTGTTTTTTTGTTGTTGTTTTGTTTTTAACAAAATTTATTTCCATTCTAACCAATTTTCCCAAACATTAAGAACAAGTTAGTTATTAAAAACATGTTAAACATTAAGAACATGTGGTTAAGGATGACAGAGCCAAACGCACCCAAGCATCAGTCCCTTCTCCTCTACAGTACTCTGAACCAGTTGTTTAATCTCTCTGCCTCTATTCCACACCCATAAACTATGTTGATACCTATTAGATTAAGTTAGTGCATACTACTTGTACGAGGACCTAACTTTGGTTCCCGGCACCCATGTTGGGCAGTTCACAACTACCTGTAACTCCAGCTCCCTGGCCTTCACAGGCACCAACATGTATGTGCACAAACACAAGGGCATTCATGAATACATAATGAAAGATAAGGCCTGAAGTCTCAACTGTGCTTCACCCTGTCGGAGGGCAGCTACATACCCGTCTCTTTTCATATTGCGACTTCCTCAGAGCCCAGCACATGCTTGACACACAGAAGACACCCAATAAACACTTGGAAAGGAAAGACTCTGAGCTCACTCTCAGACAAGATTGACTTGGAAGTTCGAGCACTCGGTAAGGACAGTGTTGTATAAAACGTCACATTGATTTTATCAGACATTAAAACAAACAAGAAGATAAAAGTATAGTGTTGTGTAAAGCATCACATTGATTTTATCAGACATTAAAACAAACAAGAAGATAAAAGTACAACATGATTTCATCTTAATAGCATTCAGAGAGACCCTGGGAAAGCCAACTTCCTGTTCCCATCAGTAAAGGTAAACAGAAGCCCAAAGCAATTACCTTAAGATTCTTATCCAAACCATTCAGACCTGTTAGAAGTGCTGGGAATAAGTGCCTGTCTGGGCTCAGTCGCAGAAGAGGCGTCTATGTGGACCTGCTTCCTTACCCACAGTGCTCAGGGAACATTAATGAAGAGAGAGAGGACAGAGAGAATGTAAGAGCCAGACGACGGGAAGAGTGTCGTGAAATGCAGCCTTCTGGACATGACCTGGCTTTGCACGGAGCTCGCCACAGCTACGGCTGCCTGCACAAGACCTGCACAAGAACCAGCCGGGCAAAGTGCCAGCAAGGCTTGGGGAAAGACTACTGAGGCCCACCCCTAGCTAATGAGCTATTGGCAATTGATGGCCACCAGTGGGGGGGGAGTCAGTTTCTTCTGCGGTGTGTTAACTGCAGGGTGCTTATGCCCAGTGGGCCTCACACTCATGCACATATGGGCCGCCCTGATTTCAAAAAGATTCTTGCCAAACAAGGGGAGAAGTCTTAACTGTTCTGTCTTACTGGGGTTTCCTCTCTAACTCCAAGTCAACGGAAGTCTTTTATCATGTCAAAAAAAAAATGATGCTAAATCATTCTTATGTTCCGGGACTCTACAGTGGGGTACCTAAGGTCACCCATCATCAGCCTCCTGCACGGTTTCTTTTTCAGAAACACAGACAGCATCTAAAACCTTTCTCACAGCCTTGCTTTTAACTGCCGTGGCTTGCTGAGTCCAAGCAGCTGAGCTCAAAATAAGTGCAGTATCAAGTCCTTCAAGGATTAACTCTGGGCTTGATGTACTGAACTTGCAATAGCTGTGCTGTCCCAAACCCTGCAGTTCAAACCGGGACCCTTTGCTCTGAATGATGATGTTGGTGGGGACGGGGGCAACAGCTCGGGCACCCTCGGAGCTCATCTTGAAATGGAAGCTGGGTATAACAGCCTTGGGCTTGTTCAGGGCAAGGCTACAGACAGTTCAGGTAGTAGCCAGCTCCTGTTGGTTTCCTGTCCTGTTAAACTGGGGTCTCCTTTGCTTGCCAAGGATAGTGAGCCCCACCTTGACACCATTGACATCTCTCAGGAGAGTTCACAGTAATTGCACCCCCTCAGAGTGCGGTAGGTATTTCCTGGAACGTGGGTAGTCTGAGATGCTCTTTATTCTTGTAGTAGGTGGGACAAAGGCTTGACTAGGTTTGGGCACAGGAAACCATGCAAATTGCCCACAGGTGGAATGACTGGGTGTCCACTCATTAACACCGAGGTCACGTGACTCTGAAGGGTTTGAAGCCTTCTGTTTGCGTGCATATTAATACCAGTGCTTCAGTCTACGTGGAAATTTTAAACAATGATCTTTGTTTGGTTTTAATTTTTCAAAACCTAAGACCCCTTACTTTTTTTTTTTGTTTAGAGGACATATTTTTTGTCTCACAAATTATATTTATTAATAAATAAGCCATCTTCTCCTAGGAGACAGCCAGTGTGGTTGTGGGCCCAGACAAAACCATTAACCTGTACCAAGCAGTGCCCTCTGACTTTCTGTTCAGTCCCTGTTACAGCTACTAAGGAAGGACTCCACCCTTCCAAGATGTTGATTCTCAAAGTTAGGGCCAGGACTAGCAACGTCTTCTCCTCAGGACTTAGGGGTGTGGAACCTTTAACACCACAGTGTGGGCGCAGTGCACCCTACCCGAGCATTAGCGCGGTTTATTTATTTACTGTAGTCATCAGTTGGCCGTGAATTCAGGAACTAGGTCAAAATCAACAAAATCATTCAATTATCTACTTTATTCATATATATGAAAATGGTCTTCGTGAATGTATGACACATACGTGTGGGTTCCCTCAGGAAGCCAGAAGAGGGCTTGGTAGCCTGTGGAGCTGCAGGTACAGGCTACACCGTACATGTGTGTTGTGAGTAGCTAGTGCCTGTGGAGTCCAGGAGAGCGTGTCAGATCTGCTGGATCTGGGCTTAGAGTACTGTAAGCCTCCTGGTGTGAGTGCTGGCAACTGAAACCCTCTCTAAGAGCAGAAGACACCCTTAACTTCAGAGTTCTCTCTGCAGTCCTAACAAAATCATTCTGTGGTAATCAGTTGACAATTTAGAACTGGAAATTAAAAGCATCACATGTCTTTTTTAAGTTGTGTGCTATTGATCATATAAACATTATATTACATATAAACATATGTACATAAATGCACATATATTTATAACACATGTACTAAGAAGAATTTTCTAATTCTTATTCTCTATTTTCTCTCTCTTGTTCTTTCTCTCCTGTGTGTGCGTGTGTACGTGTGTGTGTGTGTGTGTGTGTGTGTGCATGTACCCTTATGTGTGCATCATGCACACAAGGAAACCAGAAGAGAGCATGGGTGTCTTCTTCAACCACTTTCTATCATATTTTTGAGACAGAGTCTCTTCCTGAACCTGAGCTAATCCTTCCTTCCAGACTTGCTGGTCAAGCAGCCCTAGGGAGTCTCCCTCCATCCCCTCCCCAGTGTTGAGGTTCACTGATACAAACTGCTGTGGCCATACCCAGATTTTCACATGGGCTTCTGGGAATCTAAACTCAGTTCCTCATGCTTGCCCAGCAAGAAATTCACTAGCTGAGTCATATCCCATCCCATATCTCATGTCTTTACAAAACTTAATATAATGTGCCCTCGAATCTTCTTTGTAATAAAGATAAGGTATAAGCAATGAAAAATAATGACTATGTAAATAATCAAATTCAAGCTCACCTTTTTCTCCCCCAGTACATTGCCAATATTTCTGATGAAGACACACACCTTCATATCTTACCACCGCAGACCAAGTACTTCAGGATCGCGTATGAGAAGAAGGTACTGTCCCTGGGTCCCCTTCCCTGCTGAGGAGCCATGGGATGAGCTGTGGCTTCTAACCCAGGCCTGCTAGGACACGAGTGTGCGCATCCTTCATCCCACCCCACTGTAGTGTTGCTGTCTGCCAGCTCTGGGGCCACCCCCAACCCAGCCTACCTGCCTTCCAGGAGCATCGCCTCATCCCGGGCTTGTCCCTCATGGTCACTGTTACCTTTTCTCCCGACGAGTGGCGTTACTATTACGACTGCATCCGCATTCACTGTAAGGTGAGTTTCTGGAAGTAGCTATCTTCTGGACTGGGGGTGTGGGGTGTGTGTGAAGAGCAGTGTAGGGGGGTACTTCATATCCTGAAGGAGGATGAACCTGTAGTTTCTCAGTGTTGTAGGAACTAGATGGCTCACAGTTGTAGCTTCCGCCCTGCTGGAAAAGGATTTGGACAGGGCAAGCCTTGGCAGGCTCCCGAAACATCCTGCTGGTCTCTGCTAGTGTCTGATACTTAACACATCATAGTCTGGAGAGAACTCTGAGTGGTGGATGAGGTTGTAGGCTCAGGGCCTCAGATGTTAGGCCTCAGAGAACCTGGGAAGACTCCCTGGACACTGCACTGCCGTCCTCCAATGCCCAGGCCAAACCATTTATCCTGTGCTGCTGGGGCTCCGGGAAAGCTGTGTCCAGTGACATTTATGTGCTCCGTTAAGTACAGGGCTAGAAACTAGATAGTGCCCCGTTCTGTAGTTGTAAACACTGGGGACCGGCCGAGACTCCAGCAGCAATGTCCACAGGCGGTGAGGCTCTGGAGAGGTGGCCTGAGGGCCCGCACTGGCCGAGATCTCAGGAGTCCATTCCAGGCCTCTTCATTCATCCCCAGTTTCTAGCCTGAGTCAGCATCTCCTGCCGTCGCCTCCACTCACCTTTCCCTGTCACAGGCCTCGTCACGGAAGTTCAGAAGCCACGGTTGGCAGCACTCGGTGGAAGTTTGAAATTTAGCAGAAAATGATTTCTTTTTTTTTCTTTGAAATAATATTTTATTACTTAGATTTGCATGGTAAGGTCTGGATTAAAGATATTTTCCCTTTGATTTTCGTTTTTTAAAAGCCTGTGCCTATAGTTTCAGCACTGAAGAAGCTGTGGCAGAAGCGTCTCAAGTTAAGGCCATCCTGGGTTTGGGTTGTACAGCCAATCTTGTATAAGAAATAAAGTCAAGGCTAGGGAGACAGTTCTGTGTGTAAAGCACCTGTCGTGCAAGCCTGAGGACCTGGGTTCAAATTCCCAGAACCCGTGTAAAAACCTGAACATGCATACATGCCTGTATCCCCACCACTGTGTCATGTGAGAAACAGGGGGATTGCCTGGACTACCTAGTTCTAGATTCACCAAGAGCCCTTGTCTCAAGGCAGTAAGGCAGAGAATGATGGAGCAAGGCACCCAACGCCTTCCTCTGGCTTCCACATGCATTCACGGGCATGCATGCTAACACACATGTGTGCAAACACTGTATACATATACAATAAAACTAAAAACAAGCAAACAAATGCATAAAAGCTGAATATTCTAGCATAATACAATCTAAAGGAACATAATTTGATACATACCAAGGAGAAAAAAAGAAGACAGCATCACTGGCAAGGAGAAAGAGAATAAAAACAAAGTCTGCATTTTCCATAATTAAAGCATTATGTTCCTATAAGAACAGAATTATTTCACATGTACAACTCAAAAAACTTGACAAGTAATAGCATGCACTAGTCTTAAATCTGAGCCAAAGTGTCTCAGTCAGTGTTGACTGTCATCGTTCGAGCTCACAGCATGCATGATGCAAGTGTACATGTGAGCTCACAGCATGCATGATGCAAGTATACATGTGAGGTCAGAGCATGCATGATGCAAGTATACATGTGAGGTCACACTCAGTATGCATGATGCAAGTGTACATGTGAGGTCACACTCAGTATGCATCATGCAAGTGTACATGTGAGGTCACAGCATGCATGATGCAAGTGTACATGTGAGGTCACAGAATGCATGATGCAAGTGTACATGTGAGCTCACAGCATGTGTGCTGCAAGTGCACATGTCCCGCATTCAGAACCAAGGCTACAGTGACATCAAGCAATGAACCATGGGTATCACTAGAAACATCTCAGATTCATCATGCATTTGATTTTTAAATTAATTTTTGCCATTGCACATTTAGAAGCCTTTAATATTACCAAATATTTTTAAACTCCTTATTCAGTTATGTGACCTCGGACAGAGTCAAGAAGCCGGGGTGTAGAGTCCAAGAGCACAATTCATAAGGCAAATAAAGACATTCCATATTGATGCAGTAATTTTTACATCTTAAGACTATAGATGACTTTGATTTTTAAATATATCCTCCTCAAGGGAAAGTATAACTATATCTACTTTGTTGAGGACCAAACGAACCTGGAGAAATCAAAGGCCTTGTTCAAAATCACCACCAAACTAGAATGAACTAGAACTGGTCTTTGTGCTCTCTTCCCGCTGAATGACTTTCCACTCTGCCTTGCAATTCTCTTGGTCCCCTAAATAATATCTTCCCTTATAACTTCTCCAGGTGGAAGCAGATAGCACAGCATCTTTGTATTTACTCGGGGGTGATTAGTAGTTTTAGCTTTCACGGGTAACAGAAAGCATCGTTCCAGTAAGGTAGACTGAAGCATCTTTTGTGTTTTGTTTCTGGTTTAAAAACGCAAGTTTTCGGCAATGAGAGATGGCTCGGTCAGTAAAGGACCTGCCATGCAAGCATGAGGGCCTGATCTTGATCTGCAGAACACTTTTTGAAAATGCTAGCCTTGGTGGTATGGGCTTGTCATCTCATTGCAGGGGTGGGGTACAGACAGAGGATTCCTGGGCTCTCTTGCTAGCTATCCTAGAATATTTGGTTAAGTTCCAGGCCAGCAAGAGACCTTGTCTACATAATAAAAGGTGGATGTCACCTAAACAGCGATATCCGAAGTTTTGGCTTCTGTATGCATGCACACACCCATGCAAATGCGTCTACAGACATGGCCACACACATACACTCCCAAAAGAAACCCAGTATTTCTAATGTTTTCCTGAAAGTGCTGAGGTTTCCTAAGAAAATTCTTTAACGATTAAAAATGTTTATCTTTCAAAATGATAGTTTTCCAAACGCTAAATTTAACCCCTTCCCCAATTTCAGGGAGATGACACCTTGCTTGTTCCCATTCATGCCTACCCTGTCTTGAATAACCTGGACTTCCCCACGTTCATAAATCTATCCGATGTCCTCCTTGGAGAGAGGTAAGTTCCCAGCGTGACCCAGTAAAACGTCACAGGATGTGAAAGGTTAAGAAACTGAGGACTGGCGGATGGCTCGCAGTTGAGAACACTTTCTGCTCTTGCAGAGAACCAGAGTTCAGTTCCCAGCACCCACGTCGAGTGGCTCACAACCACCTTAACTCCAGCTGCAGGGGATCTGACCCCGTCTTTTTACCCCTGCAGGTACCCATGCACAAACACACATAGACATGCTGCACACATACACAGAAATGTTTTTAAATTAAGAAACTTACAAATAGGGCAGGGGAGATGGCTAAGGAAGTAAGAATGATTGCCGCACAATCATGAGGATCTGATTGGGATCAAATCCCAAGTGTATAAAAAGATAGCTAGGTGTGGTGTGGTAGTTTGAATGTAGTTGGCCCCATAATCTCATAGGGAGTGGCACTGTTGGGAGGTGTGGCTTTGTCAAAGTGGGTGTGGCCTTGTTGGAGGAAGTGTGTCACTGTGGGGTGGGCTTTGAGGTTTCCTATGCTCAGAATACTGCCTAGTGTGTTAGCCAACTTCCTTTTGCCGGCAAGATATAGGACTCTCAGTTCCAGCACCACTCCGCCTGCCTGCAGCCATGCTCACTGCCATGGTAATAATGGACTGAACCTCTGAAACTGTAAGCCGCCACCCCAACTGACTGTTTTCCTTGTGTGAGTTGCCATGATTGTGGTGTCTCTTCACAGCAGTAACACTAAGACATGTGGTCACATGCACTTGTAACCCAAGTATTGGAGTTGGTGGAGACAAGGAGAATCACAGGGTCTTCCCGGCTAGCCAGCCTAGCAGAAAAATGGCAAGCTTGAGGTTGCTGGTGGGTTTTGTTGTTGTTGTTGTCAACTTGATACAAGCTATCTGGGAAGTAGGACCAGCAGTTGAGAAAACACCTCCATCAGTCTGGCTTGTAGGCAAGCCTGAGGGGCATTTTCTTGATTAATGATGGATGTGGGAGGGCCCAGCCCACTGTGGGTCATGTCACCCTAGAAAGATAGTCCTGGATTATCTAAGAAAGCAAACTGAGGAAGCATGGAGAGCGAGGCAGGAAACAGCGTCCTTCCATCCAGGCTTCTGCCTTGGCTTCCGTCAGTGATCTACTGTAAGATGTAAGCTGAAATAAACCCTTTCCTTCTCAAGTTGCTTTGGGCATGGTGTTTATCACAGGAAGAAAACCAGGACACTCAAGGCTCAGTGAGATCCTGTCTGCGGCAATAAGGTGACTGGTGACAGGAAAAGTCCCCTGGCATGCTTCTCTGGCTTCCACACAGAAGCACATGGGGGGCAGTGTGTGTGCTTCTACACACATCACACAACACACACAAGCACATGAGGGGCAGTGTGTGTGCCTCTACACACATCACACAACACACACACACACACACACAAACACCTTCACAGGAGAAAATGGAGACTTGTGGTTTTCCTGATAGCACTTAATCCTTGCACCTCAGTTAGACAGGGTTTATAGCAGTGGAAGACAAAACAACATGGTTCAAACAATCCAACCAAACCAGGTCAAAATGCCATTAAGAAAGAAGTGGGGTGTACTGGCTTCCTTGAACTCTCCAGGTAGGGCTGGATCCAGAATCAGATGGAACACCCTGGTTCTTCCCAGGTCCTCTTTCTGCGGCCTGAGCTGTCCTTCATAGAACTCTCTCACGGCAGGCAAGTCAGTGACCCACGATAGCCAGGAATAGAGGTGGCAGGAGGGGCTCAAGAATTAGGCCAGAACTTATGACTGTGTCTATAGGACCAGCTTGGATCATATGATTTTCCATCACCCAGTCTTGTTTAGAAGAAAGGAAAGCAAGTGAGACCAGATCTCAGAGTCTGCTCTTCCTGTTGAGCAAATGGCTACTTATTCCAATTGTGGTTCAGTTTATATCTCATCCTCGTGTGTGTGTGTGTGTGTCTGTCTGTCTGTCTGTGTTTGTGTGTCTGTGTGTGTGTCTATGTGTCTGTGTCTGTGTGTCTGTCCGTGTGTCTGTGTATGTTTGTATCTGTGGTGGGTGCCAGAAGGTAACCTCAGATGTTGCTCCTCAGGTGCCAATCACTTTTTGTTTATGTTTATTGACTCTTTTGAGACAGGGCCTTTCATTGGTTTGGAACTTGCCCAGTAGTCTAGACTACCTGGCCCGTGAGCCCCAAGAATCTGCCTGTCTCTACCTCCCCGGCACTGGGATTACAAGTACACACACTACAGTGCCCGGCTTTCTCATACATGGGTTCTGGGGATCAGACTTAGGTCCCCATACTTTTACCAACCTATCTCCCCAACCCTGCGTATTTCACTCTTCCAGCAAATACTAAATGCCTACCAGCAGGCATAGTGCCATCTGCCCTAGAGATGTCAAGGAGATGCTAATTGACTGCTCGCTGTACATACAGAGAGGCCATGTTGACTCTTTAGAGCTTGAAATACTGAGCTCAGGTTACATAGAGAGCTGATCTCTAAACAAAAAGTATTGAAATCCTTTTTCCAGTCAGAGAGATGACTCAGTGGGAAGATGTACTTGCTTCCGAGCCAGACAACCTGAGTTCAGTTCCTGGAAGGAACCCACATGGTCAAAGGAGAGAGCCCACTCCTACAGGTTATCCTATGACCAGGACACACATGTGTGACACTCTCAATGAATGATAAAAATTGTTTTTTTCAAAACAGGGTTTCTCTGTGTAGCCCTGGCTGTGCTGGAACTCCCTCTGTAGACCAGGCTGCCTCAAACTCAGGCATCTGCCTGCCTCTGCCTCTTAAGTGCTGGGATTAAAGGCATGCACCTTTTATTTTATTTTATCTCTTTGTTTGGATAAATCTGTCCACTCTTAGGAAATCCCTACTGTCCTGAACTCCATGCCCCCAGCACAGGTGCCCCGCCCTCCCCTGGCCACCTCCCCTCTCCAGTTCTGATCAAATACCCTGACAAAAATGGCTGAAAGAGGAACAGGGTTACGTTGAACTACAGTTGAGAGGGATAGAGTCCTCAAGGTGGGGAAGACATGACTCCAGGCAGGAAGGGTAGCCATAGGAGCAGGAAGCTGGCTGGTCACATTTTCATCCGTACACAGAAGAGAGAGAACTGCCAGTGGGGTGAGGCCTGAAGCCTCCCCCATCCCCTGGGACTTACGGCCTCCAGCAAGGCCCCTACTTCCTAAGGGCTCTGCAGCCCTCCCGGATCTCACCATCAGCAAATGTTCCAGCATCTGCACCAACAGGGGAGGCTTCACGTTCAAACCCCAGCACCCCTCCCAGCATCCCCCAGCACCCGGCTTGTCCGTTCTTGGCCCCATGCCTTCCTCTCTATTTCTCCAAAACCATTCTGACTGAACTACATACCAGTACCTTCTCCTTCTCCGTCATCTCAAGCTCTAAATGTCAACTGGCTGCACTTGGGAAGTAAGTAGCTGATCCCTGTAGGTGGGCAACGCGGACATTTTATCAAAGCCGGTGCACCAGGGAGTAGGAACTCCCTGAGACACAAGTTCCTCTTGCCGTCTGGAAACCGCCTCTCATTTGGGCCACAAACAAGGCTATGGGCTGAGGGGAAACGGCGTAAGAAAGTGGTGCAAACAGCAAGGCCTTGTACTGTGGTCATCAGTCACAGGCCCAGGAAGCAGATGTCCACCCTCCCGGGGTCTCCCCCAAGCTATTTTCCACATAATGCGCCTCATTCGTATTCAGAATGAAAAATTCAGCTAAACAATTTACTTAATCGAGTTACTGTTTATAATGGTATAATATATTTTTTAAAAATCTCTTAAAAGATAAACACGCTATTTTTCTCCTGCAGACATCCTGGCAGCAGGCAGTACCTTCCCAAGTTTCTGCCTCTCAGTCCTTTAAGCAGCATTTGACCACCCAGACCCTTCCTTGCTTTATTTGGTCCAAGCCGTACCCTAGCAGAATGATGTATCTGAACAGGCATTTCCTGAAAGCGTTCCGTATGAACCCCCGGCCACCTTAGTGGTCCAGTGCATCGTTTGGATGGGTTCTTTATCCAGCATCCATTCCATTCATTCGTTCATCTCTCGCATGCCTGATGTGTTAGGTACGGTCCCAGTCCACTGTTTGTTGCTGTAATAAAATAGCTGAGACTCGGTGAGTTATGAAGAAGAGCACAATTCAGCTCTTCATTTTGGAGGCTGGGAAGAGCATGGTGCAGCACCACTCGGCTTCTAGGCAGAACCTAAAGGAGATAAAGCAGGTAAAAGAGACAAGATGGGGCCCTTTATCAGTTACATCACTGCCGTGACAGTAAGGGAGGGAGGGAAGGTGGGTTTTGGCTCACGGCTGGAGAATGCAGTCCATCTCAGCGGGGAAGGCAAGGCAGCAGGAGAGTGAGGCAGGCGTGTGACCACAGTCAGGACACAGAAAGAGATGAATGAAACTGGTGCCCAGCTTCCTTTCCTTTTTAGTGAGTCTAGGGTCCCAGCCCACAGGATAGTGCTGCCCACATTCAGGGCAGATCTCCCCCCCCCCTTTTTCTCTCGGTTTTTTGAGAAAGGGTTTCTCTGTAGCTTTAGAGCCTGTCCTGGAACTAGCTCTTGTAGACCAGGCTGGCCTCTGACTCACAGAGATCTGCCTGCCTCTGCCTCCCAAGTGCTGGGATTAAAGGCGTGCGCCACCACCGCCCGGCTTCTTCTCTTTCTTATGTGAATTGTTGGTATTAGAGTCAGGTCCTCACTCTTGGAGGGCAAGCACTTTACCAACTGAGCCATCTCCCCAGGGCCGTGTGTGTTTTCTTAAAATGTCTCAGTAAGAAAACCATTTCTTCTACCAAAGAAGAACCCCTGGGCATTATGAAGTGGAAAAGCAGGAGAAGGTTCTAAACCCATCGAAGGGCAGGGATCTGGTTTTATTCTCTTTCTGTGGCAAATACTCTGATTAGAAGCACCTTAGGGGAAAGGTTTCTATTGGCTTAGGCGTCCAGTCATAACCCATCACTGGAGGAAGTCAAGGCAGGAACTTGGAGGCAGGACTGTTTGCTTCTCCATGTAGCATTTCCTCCAGATAAGGAGCTAGCCTCACAGCCAAGCAGTCCAGCAGGAACCCTGTAGGGTGCTGGGTGCAAAGGCTGGCTTATGCTTAGCTAGCTTTCCTATCCAGTCCAGGACCACCTTCCTAGGAATGGTGCCACCCACAGTGGTCTGGGCCTCTCGTATCTATTAACAGTGAAAACAGCCACCAACAGATACGCCGGCTGACCAACCTGATCCAGACAGTTGCCACGTTGAGGCGTCTCCTCTCCAATGACTTTAGGCTGTGTCAAGCTCCCAGCCAGAGCCATGAGTCTATGACAGGACACATGGACTCAAGATGTCTGTTCTGCCCTTTGCACACAAAAGAATTTGGACGAAATTGTCAGAAATTGAGGACTTGTGTTGAAGTCACTCATGTGGCTTTCTTTGTGTGGGGTGCTTTCTTACCGTGGATTGCTTTTTTACCATAGGGTACTTCTGGGGAGGAGCAACCCCGACCTGACCAAAGCTTCTCTGAAATCTGGACCGTGTCTCCATCCATCCTCCTCTAGTCATGAATTGGCCTTGTTCACATTCATCATCTACATTTTTTGGTGGCTGGAACTGACCATTTAACAATGGTCAGTTTTCCTTTCTGAGATAAAATGCCACAGGGATGCTTGCCAGCTAGCCATAAATAACTTTGGTGGCTTAAGATCTAGATCTTCTGAAATGCTCCCTGACAGCCTCTGTAAATAGGAACGGTGCATTCCAGGGTCCTTCCAGATTCCCTAAACCAAACAGTGTCACTGGGTGCAGAGGACCCGCGGATCTCTGTCCCTCCACAGGCCCACTTTATAATTTGCAAGTAGCTAAATTCAACTGTGCATGGGGCTTGGGGAGTGGTTCTGTGTGCAAGAGCCAGCCGCACAAGCACGAGGGTCTGAGTGTGGATGCCAGCACACAGAAAAGCCAGGTGTGCACCTGTGTCCCTGACACCAGGCAAGTGAAGATGAGAGGGTCCCTGGAGCGTACTAGCTGGCCAGTTAGCCAAACCAGTGAGCTCCAGGTTCAGGAAGAGATGCTCAGAAAAGAAGGTGGGAACAATAGAGGAAGACACCCAGTGTCGACCCCTGGGCTCCACACACATGTATGTACACACACATGTCCACAAGAACGCATGCTTCCCACACACACAATTTGAAGATCACTTGACATCTCTGAGGGTATTGTAGTTACAATGGAATCTTATTCTCCCTATGTACCAACATAAATAGCATGCGTGTGTTAGATACGGACTTTGTAGCGTTCAGCTCTCCTGGTTCTGAGAGGGCTTGTGCCAGCTCATCTTCCTCTGCAGTTTTTGCAGCATCGTGTTTCTGGCTGGGTGTAATGACGTACACCTGGACTCCACACTCAGCAGATAGTGGCAGGGAGATCAAGTTTAAGGTCATCCTCAGCAGCACAGTGAACTGAAGGCCAGCCTGGGCTCCTAGAGACTCTCAAAAATAAAACAAGTGTCTTTCTGGTACCACATAGCCAGCTGGAGCCACTCCACAAACCTTGTTCTCCCATCATTTCTTCTTCCTGGCACCAAGCGACCATGGATGGCCAACCAGCTACTCAGTTATAAATAACTCTTGACGGTTCATCTTGATTGTCAACTGATAAGACTTAGAATCACAGTAGAACACCTCTGGGTGTGTTGGTGAGGGAATTTCTAGATTTGGATAACTGAGATAGAAAGTCACACCTGGAACGTGGGCTGCACCATCCCATAGGCTGAGGTCCTGGGCTGAGCATCAGCATCCATCTCTGCTTCCCGACTGTGGATGCCGTGTGAGCATCAGTATCCCTCTCTGCTTCCTGACTGTGGATGTCATGTGAGCATCAGTATCCCTCTCTGCTTCCTGACTGTGGATGTCATGTGAGCATCAGTATCCATCTCTGCTTCCCGACTGTGGACGTTATGTGAGCATCAGCATCCCTCTCTGCTTCCCGACTGTGGATGCCATGGGACCAGCCGATTCCAGCTTCTGCCATCATGCCTTCCCTGCCATATTGGTCTGCATCCTCAAACCATGAGGCAAAGTGAACCATTTCTTATGGTGGTTTTGTCACAACAATGAGACAAGTAACTAATACAGGTGTTGGGCCTCTTGGCTCTTTTCTGTGTAGGAATGGCCAAAGTCAGAGTGGTATGTTCTACCCCTGGCTTTTAAAGCCTCTGGGCTGCTTGGGAATGTGTATGCTCCAACCAGCGCTGACAGGAAAGATTGATGACACGGACAACGGCCAAGCCCGGCTTGCTCTGTGTGGACTCTGAGCCCCTGTGGGAGGCTCTGAGAAGCAGCCGCAGCAGGTCACTGGGAGACGGCAAAAGATCCATCTTCACGAAGAGAAAAATTATTCTTCCTCATAATAAGGACTCTGTGTATGTGTCTCAGGCTCAACATAGAGTTAAAGAAATAGTGTTTTATTAAAGTGTCCCCATGTTGGCAAAAGTAACAGCACATTGAAGTCTAAAGAAAATGAAGCCGTTTTTAATGTACAATTTTGCAGGAAGGGATGCCAGCATAGAGACAAAGCAAAATGGCTGGCACACCGATTTGGTACAGCACAGTGGTTTTCTCATACAAAAACGGACAATACCAAAACGGAAGATGACTTGACCTTGGAGAAACGCTTCATTATTTCAGCTTTTACCTGGGTTTCCGGGACAGCAGCTAGCGTACATCTCAAAATCAGTATTTGGGTGAGAGATGGCTCCACTTTAAACCGCCTGCCTCACAAGAATGAGAACCTGAGTCCAGTCCCTAGAAGCCATGTAAAAAAGTTGGCTTGGTTTTGGTGGCCTGAATGAGAATGACCCCCATGGGCTCACATGTTTGATTCCAGATGGGATATCTGTTTGGGAAGGTTTAGGAGGAGTGGCCTTGTTGGAAGAGGTGTGTCATTGGGAGAGGCCTCTGAGCTTTCAAAAGACTGCTAAGCATCCCCAGGGTGCCGCTCTCTGCCTCCGGCTTATACATCAGGATGTGAGCTCTCCCTTGTTTGTGCCACCGTGCCTTTGCTCCGCCTCCGTGGCTCTACAGCTCTGAAACTACACACCCAGTTACATGCTTTCTTTTACAAGTTGCTTTGGTCATGGTGTTTTGTCACAGAAACAGAAAGAAATCAAATACAGTAGTGTGCTCTTAAATTCTCAGTGCTGGGCAGGCAGAGAGACAGGAGAATCTTTGGGGCTCACTGGACAACCAGCCTACCCTATGGGTGAGCTCCAGGTCAGTGAGAGACCCTGTCTCAAAACACAAGGAGGGTGAAGAGCAATAGCCAGGGCTGACCTCTAGCTGCTACTCCCGTGTTCTCTCTCTCTCTCTCTCTCTCTCTCTCTCCCTGCCACTTGACAAGCACCTGTGTTTTTGTTATCTGAACATTTTTCTCTTCTGTGGTTAGAATTTCTTTGATTTAAAGTGCTCTGACTGTACAATTATCTATCTAGCTGTTCTTAGGCCAGTCTCCTTTTCTTAATCTCAGCAGGAAAGAAAACCATTCCCACTCTAAACTCCAGGGATCTCTCTGACCAATAAAACAAGTACTGAAGAGCTGCCTCTTCACTCAGCAGAAGTGGGTGCCAACTTCAGGTGCCAACAGAGGGGACTTCCGCTGGAGGACCTGAGTTAACAATTTTTTCTTAAATCTTTCTCCAACATTCTGGACATCAGGATCCTGGAGAAAGCAAAGGAAAGCCTAACTTTAAGACTCGTTACCGCTCTTCTCCCATAGCCTTTGTGTTACTGCCCAGGTGGTTTGTGTGGTGGGTGAAGTGGCCTAAACTTATGATAGGCTCCAAAGGCAAACGGATGTGTGCATGGAGAGCAGTTAAAGGTAGAATAGTCATCCAGTCTACAATTCATGCATTAACAGCCAAGCTAGCATCGCATACTAAGTCCTGACGATCATTACTGTCAGAGAAGGTCTTCACAAGGTCTGGAGAGGTGGCTCAGTCCAGTGAGTACTTGCCAGGAAGCATGAGGACCTGAGTTCAGATCCCTAGACCCTTGTCCAAAAGCTGGGCATGGCAGCAATACATGCTTATGATCCCTGCACTGGGAAAGTGGAGACAGGGAGATCCTTAGGGCTTACACACATGTGTGCATGTGTGCACATACACACACATACACACAGAGGCACTGATACATACAAAATATTCTTGGATAAATTGCTGTGCCTAACGTTTAAGAATATAACATAAAGAATGGCAGTGTCTACCCAAAGTGCATTCGTTCAAGGAGCAAAGGGAACTATGGATGGTCTCCAGGGCTTGAGCATCAGTGCCCGACATTCAGAGTGTCTGGATGCGCCCCTTCCTATTTGGTTCATATGGCTGCTGTTCCCTACACTAACTCCAGCAGTCAGTTACATCCCAGATCTATAGTGCTGCATATATGACATGCCCACATGTACACAGGCCCACATGAATGCACATAAACACACATGTACATGTGTTAAATGTGCTTTTTACAATATGATGTTTGTCAGACAGTCAGAATGGAGTAACTATCAGCTCCCAGAACTCTGACTAAATTCCATCCTTTCTTCTTTCTATCCTTTTTTCTTTGTCACCATGTAGCCCAGGCTACCTTCAAGCTCCCTATCCAGCCCTGAGATTACAGATGTGTGTCACCATGCCTGCTTTGTGTCTGTCAAGTGAGCTACATCCCCAGCCACAGCTGTAATTTCATGAACAGCTGTCTTCTCTGAGACATGGCCCCGATATCTGAGACCAGTTCTTAGACACAGCAGCTTCAAAACCAGACGTATTTGAGTTTCATTTGTTTTACTTTAAAGGGAATCAATTTCTTTCCCCAGGGCAAGAGCACACCAGCTGGTGGCCCAAAACCAACTGGTCAGCCCTGAAGACATACAGACCCATAACCTCGCACAGCCTGAGCAGGTTGTGTTTATGTATTTAGGAACACACACACAGCGGCAGCAACAATTAAAGAAAAGAGGCCCTGGATTTGAAAGAGAGTCAGAGGTGGGGTACATGTAGGGTTTGGAAAGAGGACAGGGAAAAATGATGTCATTATATTATACTCCCAAAATGTCATTATATTATAATTAATAATATTATAAAAAAGAAATATATTTATTATAAAATATAATATTTTATAATATTATAATTATAATATTATAAAAAGAAAATCTATTTTAAATAAATGAAAGAAACATTTCTTATTCCTACAAAGAATGACCCTTTCTTTTTGATAGCTGCAGGTAGATAGGCCACCAGGACAAGCAGGCTGGCAGAGGGTACCCTGCTGGTAATGTCAGTCAAACACTATTACAGGCTCTTTGGCTGGGAGGAACTGGTTTGAATAAAGTCAGCATGTGGTCCTGGTCGCTTCTACCCTGTAGTCTAAAGGAAGCGGCAGTTCACAGTTTTAAGTGCCCCTTCATATCCTCCCCTTTTTAGTGCCTTTTCATGTCTTCCTGATAACGCTCTGTTTTTCTCCATACAAGAAAGCCAGTGCCTGCAGGAGGCCGTTCATCTTCCTTCTACCCAGCTGGTCCTCCCCCTGTTACCCTCAGCCCCCTTCCTGGATGCTGTCGCCAGCTCTCCCTCTTCTCTGGGCTCCAGACACAGGCCCCGCTTCCTCCCAGGGAGTAACCCCTGAATTTCACTCTTTATGCCCGAGTTGCCCGTGTTACCTACACCTGTGGGAACTGTAAAGCCCTGTTTGCTATCGAATGTGTCGTTTCCATTAAGAATTCTGTGTTGAGTGAATTTAGGATTTAGTTTTCTCGTGTGTGTGTTTAGCTGTATGTTTGTGTTCATATACTGGAAGGGAGGACTGATTTTCACATGTGTGTGGAGGCCAGAAGGCAACCTTGGTGTCATTCCCTGGAGCGAGTTACCTTGTTTCTAAGACAGGTTCTGTCACCGGGGACCTGCGGTTCCGCGGTTCTGTGGTTCCACAAGGCTGGTTGGTCAGCAAACCTCAGGAAAATGCCTGCTTCTGCCTCTTCAGCATCAGCATGAAAACTGCAAAACCCACTGCGGCCAACTTTTTACATGGGTGTGAGATCTGAACGCAAGTCCCTAAGCTCGCATAACTAGTGGTTAACCTACTGAGCTAGCTCCCAGCCCCTTAACATGCAGTTTGTAAAGGCATTTTATTCTGTAAGATTCTAGTCATATGAAGAACTTACTACAGTCATTACATTCCTGGGGAGGGATATAGCTGTGGCTGCCAGTGGCTGGCGATGGTGAAATGTGAATTAGTACATAATGGGGACGGGGTTTACATAAAGAGAAAGGGTCCTGTGGGCGGCTGAAGGTGGCACAGCAGTGTGGTGTATTTAATGCCACCGAATGGCATGCTTAAAATGTTTAAATAGTAAATGTTATCACCACGTTTTTTTAAAGAGTGGAGTTTGGGGTTTGGTACTGGGATATGAATCCAGAACCTCACGCACGCTAAGCAGGTGCTATACCATTGAGCTGTAACCTATACCTGGAGGTATTTACAAAATGTGAATAAGCTGTATAGTATCCCTATAGGTGACAGACACATGTCTCCTCTGCCTTCTCTGTTATGTATGTGGTGTGTGTATGCACGCACGCATGCACACTTATGTGTGCTAAAGGTTGACATTAGGAGATTTTCTTCTCCTACTCTTTACCTTATTCTTTTAGACAGCGTTTCTCTGAATCTGAAGGCTGCTGTAATCCCAGATGGGCTTGTCTCCACTCTCCCAGAGGTACACCCAGCCATACCTGGCTTCTGCTGATTCTGAGAATCAGAACCTAAGTCCTTATGCTTGCCCAGCAAGACTTTACATACTGAGCCATCCCCCAGCCCCTGGCTCCTTCTTTTTCTAAATTCAATTCTATTTCAATGTCCAGAAAAGGCATCTTTTATCAAGTCTGGAGTGACAAGCTCATTGAATCCAGGCTGCACCCTGGTGTCTTAAATTGCTGGTCATAATTGCACATGTGGGTTGTAAAAGCTTTGGCAACAGCAAAAGACTTCCAAATGTACGTCAACCAACAATTTATTCAAAGTCAAAATGTGTTATGAATCTCAGGGGTTTGAACTGTGCTTGCCTCTGTTGCACGCAGACACCATGTGTGCTCACTGAAGCCTCTGGACATAGAGCATGTGCTTTTGCACGCGGTCACACAGCATGACCCTGCTCAGATCAGAGACTATTGTGTTCTATCAATGGCGCACACCAAGTGCTTTGCTCTAATAGAAACATAATAGACTCTGCCGTAGAGGAATCGTATCCTATGTGGATTGCTGCTTCGTTCACTGTAGCAGAGTCCTGGTCACCCAGCTGTCCATCAACAGATGAATGGATAGTGCAAAAAAAAAAAAAAACCCACATACACACATACATATAAGCATATATATGTGGATACGATTCAGCTTTGAAAATGCATTTTAAATTTTGCCGGAAATGAATAGATTTAGGAAGTATAATATTAAACAAGTTCACATAATCTCAAAAATAAAAGCATCTACATGTTCCCTTTCACAGGTGGAATCTAGTCAATAACATATGTACACATGTGAACAATTGCACAGTGGCTAGAGTATAACACGAAGAAGCTAGAACAAGAAAGGCCAAGTGTAAGAGGATGGGGGACTGAGTGCAGGCAGCAGACACAGTCATGGAAGAGGAGATAAAGCCGATTGTTCTTCTAGTTGGAATTCCGCCGTGAATTTTCTGGTGTGGGCACTAATTCTAACTGTAGAGATGTTCATTGAGTTGTGTAGACTTTGTGACTGCTTAATTTTGATGTGCAATATTTTTATTTATTTGCAAGTTTTTCTGCAATAAAGTTTGTAAAATTAAAAAAAAACAATGATTTAGTTATAGAAAATCTAGACTTTAATAATAAATATTATCATTAATATTTTAATATCTTCCTAATTTAAGCATGTAAGCGTGAAGTCAGTATCTTTGGATATAACAACATTTCTCACGGTTCTGGGGCCCAAGCTCATGGCACCAGTGCGATCCGGTTCTAGTGAAGGTTCTCTTGTGCATTTCCACTTGAAAGTGCATTAGTTCTACATGCCCAAGGTCCAGTGTGCAAGATGGAGGTGGGATCTATGTACTAGGTGTGCATAAGGACATACAAGTAGACCCCCAATTCTGGCAGTGTGTGTGTGTGCATGCATGTGTGTGTGCATGCGTGTGTGGTGTGTGTGTGCATGTGTGTGGTATGCATTCCTCTGTGTGCGTGTGTGTACGTGTGTGTGTGGTGTGTATTCCTCTGATGTGTGTGCATGCATTGTGTGGTGTGCATTTCTGTATATGGGGTGTGTGTGTGCAAGCGTGTGTGGTGTGTGTGTATGCATGCATGTGTGGTGTGTGTGCATGCGTGTGTGGTATTTTGTGGGCATGTATGTGTGTGGTATGTGTGCATGAGTGTGTGGTATGCATTCCCGTATGTGGGATATGTGTATGTATACCTGCCTGTGTATGCATTCTTACTCTGCCCAGCTTTTATGTGGGTTGTGAGATCTAACTGAGGCTCTCACACTTGGAAGGCAGGTCCCTTGCCAGCTCCATTTCCACAGGCTTTGCCCTAAAGTTTTATAAAACATTATAACTAACAGATTGTCATGGCTGCCGAGTCCAGCCACCGTGGAACAGCACACATCTGTCATGCTTATTGTCCCTTGCCCTTCATTCTCTAGCAAAGGAGCCAAATCCTATTATGGTAAAGTGTTCAGGACTCTCTCCAGACACCCAGAGTTTTAAATAGTTTATTTGATTTTAAGTCATCTCCAATAAGTTCACTCTTATTGAAATCAGACATGGGATGAGAGAAAGTTGAATTTATTCTCTGTCTCTGTCTCTCTCTCCTTTCTTCCCATCATCCCCTTTCCCTTCCTCCCTCTCTCTCCTTCCTTCCAACAGGGTCCCACGTAGCCCAGGCTGACCTCAAGCTCACAGTGTAGCTGAGGATGGCCTTGATCCTTCTGCCTTACCCTGCGGAATGCTAGGATGGCAGGCCTGCACCACCACGCTGGGTTTCTGGTGCTGTGGAGGAACCCAGGGCTTCAGGCTCTCTAGGCGGGCACTCTGCCGATGGAGCCACTCCCCCAGGCTCCCCTCTCATATTCCCTTTCTATAAGGTAAATTTGTGCTCTCTTCTGAGGATGATGAAATTTTCACAGAATACAAAGGCTTAGTATTTAAAAGGTTTATGTTGCAATTTGTTTTAAAACATTAAGTGATTCTTTTATTCTTTTAGAGTATTTAGTGTGGTTTTGTATGCAGTCCTAGCAAGATTGATGAAATGATTAAATAATAAAGCAAGGGGATGAAGGTGAAGGTCTCCTCCCGGAGCAGTGGCTCCCACCTGCTTTTCTGTTTTTAGTTTCCCAATATTTGTGAACCAAAGAACTCTGCCTTAAGGTTCTGTTTGCTTCTGAGAAACAACAAGAATGAAGTATTTTTCTTCACTGTAGGTCAGTTTTAGTGGATTTATCAATAGGAATTTAGCTTAGAGTTGTGTGTGTTTGATGTGTGTGTGTGTATGTGTGTGTGTTGCTGAGTATGTGTGCACGTGGGCACACGCTCAGGCAGAAGCCAAAGGAGACTATCAGGTTTCCAGCTCTACCATTTAATGCCTCATTTCCCTGAGTCAGGGTCTCTCCCTGACCCTGAAACTAGGCTGGCGGCCGGCAAGCCCCAGCACCCTTGGGCCCCTCTGCACTCTCACAGCACAGAGTTGTAGGTACGCTGAGGCCTCGTGTTTGAGCTCAGGCCGTCATGCTTGCTCAGGAAACACCCTTCCCTACCTAAACCATGTCTCCAGTGCTGAGAAGGTTTAATCCTTTATTTGAGATGCTGTCTCAAGAAAGTTGTCAGCCTGGCTTTGAACTTCTGACCCTCCTGCACCTGCCTCCCAAATGCTGGGCTTACAGACTTGCACCGCCACACTCAGCGAGCCCCAAACAACGTCAGTCTTCTTTTTTCTAGTGCTGGGTTTGAACCCAGGACCTCACACCCATTAAGTGTCTCAGTTCCCTTTCCCGTCGCTGTTACAAAGCGCCCTAATCAAAGCGACTTAAGAGGAAAAGGGCTTAGTTGGCTCACAGCTCCAAGTGCTCGGCTTGCATTCTCCATGTTTCTTTGCTTGTTTTCTGCCCAGAATCCCTCTCACCCACCCCCCCCCCCTCCCCAGGGAACCTTCTGACGTCTTCCTTCCTTAATTAGTATAAGTAAAATAATCCCACCCAACAGGGGCATTGTGGTGAATTGTGCCACCGTGGTGGCAAAGGCAGGCCTATCTGTGAGTTCAAGGCCAGCCTCTGAGGTGGTTCTAGAGCATGTCACTTTGACAATTAAAGTTAACTGTCACATAGGGAGTGGAGAGATGACTCATTGATTAAGAGTGCACAAAGTAGAGGACCTGAGTTCATTTTCCAGCACCCACATCTGTCAGTTCCCCTGTAACTCCAGCTCCAGAGGATCTCACAGAGACAGCACTCATGTGACCATGCACACACACACACACACATACATGCATACACACACACATATGCACACACGCACGCACGCGCACACACACACGAGGCTGAGGGATAGCTCAGAGGTTAGGAGTATTTGCTGCTATTGCAGAAAAGCAAGCCTCAGTTCCAGCATCCATATGGTGCACATACACACATGCAGGGCTTTAACACATACACAAATGCGCGAACTCCACTGCAACCTGGGTGGCTTGCATCAGTCACGCGCCTTCTGAGTCACAGTGACTGGAATTTTGTTCCCTTAAGGAACTGTTTGTTTTTCCAGGTTGGCAAGTGCATGAGGAACCTGGCTCCTGGTAATCATCGCTAAACAAATACCTCAACACCTTTTCTGAGAATTGTCAGAGCTTAGACGTTCATTGAAAATGGGCCGTTTATCACCAATGGGAAGAACCCATGGGAGTTTGGGGGAAATTGTTTCAGTTCAGAAACATTCAGCCATGTGGCATTTGTCAGAAGAGCCTTGAACATCAGACAGATCTCGCTGGGACATCTCTGAGCTGACACCTGCAGGTGCCCACGGGAGTCATAGCTCCCTGCCTTATCCCCAGAAACCGCGTGTGGACTATACACCATTGCCTACAGCCTGCTCCCGTCTTCGTGAGTGGATTCCAGCCCCCACTGCTGTAACAAAGGCTGTCAGTCAGTCTGACCAGCTTGGGTGGAGCAGCTGACACCACACAGCACAGAGTGCCTTCTAGGCTCACGGGCCTTGTGTATTAGATTAGACCGGAGCCTACGGGGTGGGATGGCCTGAGGTGGCCCTGCGGTCTCAGGACTTTTCTAGATGCTGTGACAAACCAACAACAAAACTGACAAAAGCGACTGAAAAAGTGGTTCATTTGGGCTCAGAGTTCTGGGGTTCAGTCCGTCATGGCTGCGTGGGTAGGAGGCAGCTGGTCACGTGACATCTGTACACACACACACACACACACACACACACACACACACAGGAGGTGGATATTGCTGCTCAGCTCCTTCCTCCTCTCACTCAGTCGAGGATCCCAGGCTGTGGGATGGTGCTATCCATACTTAGGTATGACCTAAGCCAGTGTGTCCTCACCTGCACAGCCTCTGCTGGCCTTAGAAACCTTTCCTGACCCTGAAGCATATCTCATTATTGTCTGTTTTAGAGAGCCCAGCCAGTGCTCAAATTTCTGAATACTAGTACTATGCATGATAGTGGTCTTCCCACCCCAGCTAATCCAAACTAGAAAGTTCCTCACAGACATGCCCAGAAGTCTCTGTTCATGGAAACTCTAATTCCCGTCAGGTGGACGGTCTAGATTGACCATCACACCTTGGAGTGCACCCACCATTGCTTACTGGTCTTCAGAGTTCTGGTTGGCTGTACACCTCTAGTGGAAGCTGAGGCGGAACAGGATGTATAGGTTGGGTAGAAAATCCTGTAAACCGGGATGAAGAAAGGAGCCCATGCGACCATTACCCAGGATTTATGTCAGAAAGATTATTGTTGGAAGCCTGGGGCAGCCTTGTCTTCTGTGGGGACTCAAGTGTTTCCAGTATACCCTACCCTAGTATTACAGACCATCACAGCTAAGGAACATTTAAAACAGCTGTTCCATGGGAGCCCGTGTGTGACAGCTAATCTTTTCTTATTCTTAGAGAATTTCATACATGAATATGATATGATATGATATGATATGATATGATATGAGTCCTTTTTCCAGCTCCTCTCGTGCACCCCCATCCAGGCTTTCCTTGCCTCTTCATGTCTTGTCTTAGTTTCTAAACATATACCCTACTGGGTCTATGGTATTGCCTGTGTGCACACGGTGTAGTGCCGGCTCCTAGAGTATGGCCGTGTTCCCGAAGAAAACTGGCTGTCTTTCCCAGCAGCGCCTGACCAGGAGTGGGCTTTGTTTGCCCTTCGCCTATCCGTGCTGGAATCAACTAGTTTCCCTTCTTCAGCTCTTGGGACGGTAACCACAACTGTTGGGAGCACTTGAGTGCACTGGGAATTTGACTTGAGTTTGAAGCCACCCAGAAAACACACACGGGTGTGCCTGTGAGAATATTTCCAAAGAAATTTAACCGAGCTGGGAAGACACACCCTGCATGTGGGTGGTGCCATCCTATGGGGTAGTGTTCCAGATTAATAAAAAGGAGAGAGCATGCTGAAGAGCAGCATTCGTCACTGTCTGCCTCCCTGACTGGAGCTGTGATGTGACCAGCCACCACCTCCTCCTGTGTCACTGTAACTGTGATGTGACCAGCCACCTCCCCCTCCTGCGTCACCACAAGGAGGAAGGAGCAGAGCTCCTTTGTTTCTCTGGAAACAGTTTATAGTTCTTAGGAAGGAATAGAGAAACCTTAATTGTTCAAAAATACTTATATTTTAACTAGTCCAGATATTTCACAGATTTTTTAAAAGATAATGAATTTCAAAAAGGTTTGGACATGCTTTTAAAAGCCGCATTTATAGTCTTCTAAATAATTACTGAAAACCAAATATTTATTGAACAGTGTGTGTGTGAGAGAGAGAGAGCGAGAGAGAGAAAGAGAGAGAGAGAGAGAATGAATCTGGGATAGCACTGAGATTCCTGCACACATGACTCCACCTTATAGGACTTCAAATCCAGGGAAGCCTTGCTGGCAGGTAAGGCGCATGTGTGGTGGGGATCTCCACAGGTGAGTAGGTCAGGTGGGTACTTCCCAAGAAAGCAGATCTCCCCAACCTGGCAGCTGCAATGGAGCTCTCTTAAGAGTGTGAACAGTGGTTAAGAGCACTGGCTGCTCTTCCAGAGGTCGTGAGTTCAATTCCCAGCAACCACATGGTGGCTCACAGCCATCTATAATGAGATCTGGTGCCCTTTTCTGGCATGTGGGCATGCATGGAGGCAGAATGTTGTATATACAATAAATAAATAAATAAATCTTTAAAGAAAAAAGAGTGTGAACAGGGATGGAGCTCAGCTGGTAGCATGTTTGCCCACTGTGCGCACAAAGCCCCGGGTTCTAACCTCAGCACTGCGTGATCAGCACATGGTGGAGCACGCCTGTAATCCTAGCACTATGAGCTAGAGAAAAGAAGGCCAGAAACTCAACATCATCCTTGGTGACAATCTAGTGACCCCAGAGAAGAGGCTCTCAGTGAGGATTGTCTAGATCACATTGCCCTGTGGGTATGTCTATAAGTAATTATCTCGACTACATTAACTGATATGAGAAGACCTGTTCACTGTGGGGGGCATCGTTCCTTAGGCATGGGATCCTGAACTGTGTAAGCAGGAGCAAGTGAGCCGAGCACAAGCAAGCACGCATGACTTCGCTGCTCTCTGTCTTTGACTATGGGTGTAGCTGCTTCAAGATCCTGCTGCCTCAGTTTCTCTACAACAGTGCCAGGCTGTAACCTGACATTGAGAGATGCACAAACCCATTCTCCCTTAAGTTGCTTCTGTCAGGGTATTTTCTGGAAGCAGAACCCAGACACTTGGCTACGTAGCAGGTTTGATGCTAGCCTAGGCTACAATGAGAGCCTATTTCAAAAACAAATCTTTTTGTCAGTGTGGGACAGGAAGTGCCAGTTGATGTTGGGTGTCATTTCCTGCTGCTTGCTGTGCTTCCCGAGTCTCTGTTCCTCTCTAGATTAGTTAGAAGAAAGCTGAAGAGAAAAATGATGTGCTCCGTTTCCTTCTGTGCTTGTTTTGCAGCAAAAGTTGTGTGATCCCCTTGCAGTGCAGCTGCCCCGTGGATTTCGAGTTCCATATCACTTTGCTGCGATCTCATCAGGCCTTCACAATTGAGCCAAAGTCAGGTGAGAGGCAGGGCTTGGAATATCGGTCGCTTTCCTTGTTGCTGTGGCAAAAACAGTGTGAGGAAGGAAGGGTTTGTCTGTCCCAGAATCTAAAGGGATGGTCCACCATGGTGGGAAGGCATGGCAGCAGGAGCATGAGGAAGCTGGTCGCGTGGCATCCACAGTCAAGAAGCAGAGAGAGAGGAACGTTGGTGCTCAACCCACATTCTTTTCATTCAGTCCAGAATCCAAGCTCACGCAGCGGTGCTGAGCACATCCAGGACAGGTCTTCTTACCCCGGCTAGACATTTCTAGAAGCATCCTCATGGACACTGAGAGCCATGTTTACATGATGACTCTAAGTCCAGTCCAGATGGCAATAAACATTAGCCAGCATGCTTGGGGAACACATACATACAAACACTCATACACATAAATGCATGCCACGGACACATTCGCTCTTCCAAACAGCTTGGTAGTAACTGAGCCCAGCATAAGTAACCACTTGCTTGTGTGGCCTGAAGGCTGGGAAGTTCAGTCTGCAGATGGATGTTATGCACTGGCGCTTATCCCAGACCCACAGATCAGTGTGTTCTTGTCCCGTTTTACAGATGAGAAAATTGAGCCTCGGTTAAGGTATTCAAACTGAGTTGCAGAGTTTCTGAGTGACAAAGAGAATTGTGATGGAGGCCCAGTGATCCTTGGGGCCATTCTATTATCCCAGGCTATGGGCAACAGCAGTGGCCCGTGACTAACCTCTGCTGGGCAGAGGAGGGCCCTGCCTTCTCAGTGCCTTTCCCCACAATGCCAGTGCAAGAACTTATTGTCAGTTTGTCCGTAGATGACCTTTAAACCATGCATCTGTTAACTGAGTCTTACAGAGGTTAGCTTACTCCAAACCCCACAGTCAGCGGGACCCTAAATCTTAGAAGGTTAAAGCACAAGAAGACTCCAAGCATGAGGCTTAGACAGCTCTATGACAATTCATGGGGAATAATCTGTATTTCTGAGCTGCTGGGAGGAAATTTAAAGCTTATGATAATATAGCTGATTTCATTTACATGTGTGGAATCTAAAAATTCTGGTCTCATAGGTCGTAACTTAGTTGGCAGAGTGCTTGCCTGGCACACAAGGGGCTGTGGGCTCCACCGTCAGCCCAGCGTAAATGTAACCTGCAATCCCAGCGCTTGAGAGAGAGAACCAGGGTGACCCATGGTCGTCTTCAGCCACAGAAACGGAAGGCCTGGGACACAGAAGACTCTGTCTCCATTTTTTATTTTGGACCAGGTGTGCTGATGCATGTCTCTAATCCCAGCACTCGGGAGGGAGATGAAGGTGGATCTCTGTAAGTTCCAGGCCAGCCTGGTCTACATAGGGAGCTTCAGGAGGGAGATGAAGGTGGATCTCTGTAAGTTCCAGGCCAGCCTTGTCTACATAGGGAGCTTCAGGACAGCCAGAACCACACAGAGACTCTGCTTCCAAACAAACAAACAATTTTTGAAAATTGTTTCATGAAAACAGAGACTAGACCAGTGATTACCAAAGGCTGGGGCCAAGAGGTGCAGCAGGTTCCCATCAGAGGGAGTACGTGCGCAGTAGAGAAACCGAGGCCGATAACAGAGTTCAGAAGGATGTAGAGCGGGGCTGAAGAGAGGCCAGACAGTAACGTGCTTGTCACAATGGACAGCCTCAGACCCCAGGACCCACGTAAAGTCAGGCGTGAAGGTGCTTGCCTACAATCCCAGCACTAGGGATGCAGTGGCAGGAGCCCTGGTACTTGCTGGCTGGATAACAGCCAACCAGTGAGCTCTGTGTTCAGTGAGAGGCCGTGTCTCAAAGAGCAAGGTGACTGGCTGTGGTGGCTGTGGTGGCTGGAATCGGAATGGTCCCCATACACTCCTGTGAATGGATGCTGGGCCACAGGAAGTGGCACAATTAGGATGTGTGGCCTTGTTGAAGTAGGTGTGTCACTGTGGAGGTGGGCATTGAGGTCTCATATGTTCAGGCTATGCCCAGCACAGCACCCAGCTTCCTTCTCTTGCCTGTGGACCAAGATCGCTCCTTCCCCACCACCGTGTCTGCCTGCATGCCACCATATCCCACTAAGATGATAGAGGACTGAACCCCTGAGCTGTAAGCCACCCAATTAAGCGTTTTTCTTTCTGAGAGCATCATGGCCATGGTGTCTCTTCACAGCAATAGAAGCCATAACTAAGACAGTATGGGATGATTTTTAGAAGTTTTCCCTGTCTGGGCCTTACTGCCCTAAAAAATAATGCGCTTTTGGTTTTTTCATCTTCTTTTAGTTACTGCCCATGCATCTGATATTTTCTATTAGTTTATTTACATACTTCATATGTCCCTCTATATGTTTATATTACTTTATTTACATATTTAAGTACACCCTTGTTTGCTCTATATTAGTGCCACCTAGGAAATGACACAGCATTGTTTCCTGGTGGTGACTTCATTGTTCAGTGTTGCTGTGTGTTCTTCATAACCCTTACACTGATAAACTACGGCCTTCTTTATATTTTTATTTGGGCATGTGTCTGTGTGTATATATGCCACCTGCATGTGATATTTATGGAGGTTGGAAGATGGCGTTAGATCCCCTGCAGCTGCCTGATGTTGGTGCTGGAAACCAAACCCAAGCCATCAACAAAAGCAGCAAATGCTCTTAACCACTGAGCCATCTTTGCAGCCAGGACTTTCTTGGCTTTGAGCTTTCTGCTGTTGCTATTATTCATTTCTGTTTGCTATTGTTTGTCTTGTTGGGTAGTGCAGAGCAGCCTGGACCTGGAGATGCTTCTGCGATGATCTCCCGAGTCCTGGGATACATCACCCAGCTTCCTGCCCTGTGACTTAACATTATCCCTTGCTGTGCTGAAGGTAGTGATCTGTAACTGACCCAAGAATAGTGGTCTGAGCTTTACATTTCTTATTACCTCTTCGTGTATTTCTTTCATGTACTTGTGTGTGCGTGTGTTGTATTGTGAGCAGAGGACAGCTTTCTCGTTTGCTCTCTCCTTCAACCATAGGTCTGGAGGTCAAGCTCAGGCTTGGCAGCACTCACCTTTACTGAGAGCCACCTCACTGCCTGCTGCACAGACATGTTTGTTTGCAGGGTGGGCTAGCAGTCACGATGTAGCCAAGGGTAACCTTAAACTGATTCTGCTGCCTCTACTCCTGAGTGTTGGCACCACTAACACTAGTTGGTGTGGGGCTGGGGATCTTCGTACATGCAGGACAAGCACCCTACAGACTGAGCCACGCCCCCCAGCTCCGAGGTAGACTTTTTCAAATGAGGTTAAATATTAAGAATACCTTTCTCACTTATAAAACACAGGGCACCACCGCTGCTTTGTGCCACCGTGAGTTTTGGCCAAGCAGTAGCTGTCAAAACTTGGCATATTTACTACAACTGTCAACATTGCACAGCCTGCCACCACTGTGTTCAAGTGACAGAGCTGCACTAACAGAAAAACAAAACAAAACAAAAAGCAGCTTACCGTGGTTGCCTGGGCTACATCTCCACAGCGGGCTTTATGTATTGTCTAGGCGGGGAGCACTTAAAAAAATAAACCTCCCAGGTCAAGGTAAGCATTAATTCTCACCCCAGAGCTTGTCCTGTGTTTTTAAGTTAACAAGCTGGAGTAGAGCAGTGGGATGCTCCAGACTTCAAATCCCAGATGATCTGCAGGTCCCACAGAGTGATGCTCTGACCAAGTAGTGGTCAAGGTACTAAAGTCTCTTCTGCTGGGATTTCTACCCAAATGACCTGCTGTTGGCTTGCAGACCCATTGTATCTGGTGACTCTTTCTACCTGGCCCTGGGCTTAAGATGCAATAGTGGCCACCACTTAACAATTTTGACCTCCATCCGTGCTCAGGAAATTAACAAATGTGCACATTCTGTGTGTGTGCATGTGTGTGTGTGTGCATATGTGCGTGTGTGTGTGCTACATGCATGCATTTGCTCTGTGGGTGTACGCATGCACACACACATTGAGATGTCTACCTTAAGGGTCTCTCACTGTCTCTGCTAGGCTGGCCTGTGGGCTCCAGGCATCCACCTGTCTCCACTCCTCCCAGTGCTGGGGTTACAGATAAGTTTGCTTTGTCAGGTTTTCCGTGGGTGCTGGGGACCCCAGCTCAGATCCTACGCTTGTGCAGCAAGCACTTTGCTCACTGAGCCACCTCCCCAGTCTTCCATGTTATTTATGTGATATCATGGCTTGTGACGGTGTTTTCACACATGTATGTAGTGTGTTTTGGTCACATTCACCCCCACTACGCTCCTCTGTCCCCCTACCTTTCCCATTGATCTTGCTCTTCCCAGCTACTTCCATGTTGTGTGTCCCAGTGCATTTCACAAGGGTTCTTCCAGGAGCCTAGACACCTTGCCAGGGGCTACACCACTGGGAAGAATGTCTCCCCCTCTCTTAGAAACTATTAACTGACTATAGGAAGCATTCAGGTAGATAAAATAGCTGGGAGCTGCTGTCTGTCTTGGAAGTTTGCAATTTCCCTGGAAGGTAACATTCAGATAGGACCCACACAACCTGTCAGGTCACCTTGCAAGGATCCTGGCATAATGATGGGTCAGTGATGGGCAGAACCAAACCTTGGCCAGGACCACTTAGCTATGCACACCCCTCTGGCCTTCTGTTTAAACCTGAACCTCGTGTGAGGACCCCATGGGTGGACTTAGGGGTCATTGGACCTCTTGATTCTCCTTCCTAATGTAGACACACTGGCTGAATCTCCTCCTTCTGTTTTTCACTATTAGCTTGTCTCTTTAATGACTTATTGAGGATGAATGGTACAGCCTGACTGATTAGAATGTGAAGGCCCAGGCTGTGACCCTGACAACCCCAGGACATACAGTGTTCTAAGCCCAATTGGCACCAGGGATACAAAGAAGTAAGATGGCATGGTGTGCTGTTTGACAGTAGAAGAAATACCAGTTCATCTGAAAGATTTGAAAGGAGGAGGTCCAAGGTGTAGTTTTGTGGTAGAGTACTTGCCAAGCCTGGATAAGACCTTGGGCTCCAGCCCCAACACGAAAGAAAGGAAGGGAGGGAGGGAGGGAGGGAGGGAGGGAGGGAGGGAGGGAGGGAAGAATAAAGCTACAGGAAAACAGGGAACTGAACGATCTGTATCAAAACGCCTAGATATGTGTTCCTAGTTTTCCATGTTGCTTACGGCATTGACACTGCACGCTGCTCACTTGCTCTAGGGTCAGTATTCTGGGAATTTACATTTGAGCCACTAATGCAGATGGATGTGACCATATCTGTATAACTGCACAGTCAGATAATTGTTGGAAAGGATTTGTGTCGTCACTGGTAAACAAGGTCTGAGCCAGCACTCAGAAGCTGAGTTGTGTGCACCTAATGAAGAGCCCGTAGAGTGAGCAGAGGCACAGCTATGCTGCTCTGGGAAGGTGGGGCTGGTGTCGCCTCTGCAGCCTTACCTGGTGAGCAGAGCAGATACCTCCGTGATGGTTGATCTTGCCTGGCAATGCTGGCGGGAGGGAGGGACTTCTGGGCAGGGCATGGGTGGGTCCATCAAAGTGGGCAGCATCATTCCACGGGCTGGGGTCCCAGGCAGAATAAAAAGGAGAAAGTGAGCTGAGTACAGTGCTCGTCTCTCTGCTTCCTGACTGTGGGTGCCATGTGACCAGGTGTCTCCTGCTCCTGCCACCGTGTCTTTCCACCATGATGGACTGTGCCCTCAAACTCTGAGTCAAAATCAACCCCTCCTATGGAGGTTTGCTTTGGGGCTAAGCCTATTAAACCTCTCAGGGTCCAGAAAGATTCACTATGGCAGCTGAAAACCTGGCTAATTGCATCTGAGGGTAAACGAAATAAATCAACTCACGTGTGTTACCGCTACATGTTCTTTATCCCTGGAAATGAAGAAGCGAAGCCCCCGCATATGGGGCGATCTCCACACAGCTTTCTGTTTATGTGCGCATAAAGACAAGTCAGCAATCCCATAAGCGCCAACAGTAGTATCGAGTGTGCTTTTTACAGAGTCACAAAAGCTGGTGGGTCTGGCAAGAGGGGGCATGGCTGTGGAAGCTCCCTGGCAGCTGGGAACACCTTGTTGTAGCTATACTAACCTGCAGACTTGATTTGATTGGCGGCTAGCCAGTTGAGTTAAAAGATAGTTTTAGCGACTCAGGCCTTTTTCCTGTATAGACAGTTAATTCCCTAGGCTGTGACCTTATGTTAGTTGAAACCAAGGTGAGGAGTGAACCCAGAGTATTAGTAGCTTGTTAGGTGAGAGCAGGGGCCAGTAGATCGCACCTTCCAGAGTCTGCTGTTAGAGCAGACATATCGCCTCCTGTATGGGGCTTCTTTCTTACCAGCAAGTGCTGTCAATAGAGGCTGGGGGTGGGGGGAGCGGAGTTTGGCTGTGAGAACAAAGGTTTGACTGAGGGAATCCTTTTCACACCATGGTTTCATGCTGTCAGGGGTGGGGGTGGGGAGTGAGGGGTAGGGGGTATCTGGTTGCCCTTATAGGAAAAGTCAGCTTTATTCTGCTGGGAGAAATGCCATGATTTCACAGGATTTCTACAGACTTGACAGTGACTTAGCCAAAAGCCAGGTGTCCCTGTAGTTCTGCAAAAACGGGTTACTCCGAGTGGGTGTGCACGTGTCCACTCCCTGTGGACTGGTCCCACCAAGCTCAACTGCACTTTACTGTGCAATTCTGCGGGCTCACCACACCCCCCACCCTAAACTGCTCTGTCGCCTATTTCCTCAGCAATAAGGAAAGTAGTAACCGACACAATCACTCCCCACCCCCGCCTCTCTCTCCCCCCTCTCCCTCTCTCCCCCTCTCCCCCTCTCCCTCTCTCTCCCCCTCTCCCTCTCTCTCTCCTCCTCTCCCTCTCTCTCTCCCCCTCTCCCTCTCTCCCTCTCTCTCCCCCTCTCCCTCTCTCTCTCCCTCTTTCCCTCTCTCCCTCTCTCTTCCCCTCTCCCTCTCTCTCTCCCCCTCTCCCTCTCTCTCCCCCCTCCCTCTCTCTCTCCCTCTCTCCCTCTCTCCCTCTCTCTCCTCACAGGAATAATCCCTGCTAATGGGAAGGCGAAGGTAACCGTGAAGTTCACGCCCATCCAGTACGGGATGGCGCAAATAAAAATTCAGCTGTGGATCTCGCAGTTCAACTCTCAGCCGTACGAGTGTGTCTTCACTGGAAGCTGCCACCCCAACATGGCCTTACCGTACGGCTTCTCCATCATGTTTCTGTCTACTCATGTAGCCCAGGCTGACCCCAAACACGCTAAGGAACCAAGATAACTTTGCCATTCTGCCTGCCTCCACCTCCGGAGCTGGGGTTACAGACATGCACCCCACACCCAGTGTGTATGGTGCTGGGGATAGGATCCAGGGTTCCGGGCATTCTAGACAAGCACTCTACCGACTGAGTTGTAGCCGCAGCCCAGATGTTTTTCTTCACACTCGCTTCATGAAAACTCCAATCCAATGCAGTTATGGGCATTGCGGTGCACACTTGAGATTCCATCACTGAGGAGGCTGAGGCAGGAAGAACATGAGTTCAAAGCGCGTCTGAACTACATAGCAAGAACCTGCCTTTGAAAAAATAAGAAAAATCCAAATTCTCTCTTTCCTTGTAACCCCCTCAGAAATTTGTTTTGAAAGCTGGGCGTGCAGGTCAGTCACTGGCCCCTTGCCTGGCAGTTGTGCAGCCCCAGGTTCAACCCAGCACCACAAGCTTATATTTATATTTACATTTATAACACTTATATTACAAGATGAGTCTACGTAAAAGGCTTTAAAGCGTAGGGGCAGGTGTTCTGCCAACCCAGCTAGAGCCCCACCCCGGTTTTGTTTCTGCTTTTCAAAGAGCGTGATTATTCTTTTACTAGGAAGGTAAGTCACGATTTCTAAAGTAATCAGCCTTAGCTGTTGAAGAGCTACAGGCTAGGAATAGATTCTGCTAGACCACCAGAGCGTTCCCTAGCCTGTTGTGTTTCCACTTCTCATACTCATGAGGAGTGCAAAGGAGCAATGGCTCAGCAGGGAAGGGACGGTGCTTGCTGCCAGTGCTCACCACTCGAGCTCCTTCCCTGGGACCTACATGGCAGAAGAGTATGTTGTTCTCTGACTTCCGCATTCATGCCATGGCGTGTGCACGCACACATGCACACACACATACACACGTGCACACACATGTACACACGTGCGTGCACACACATGTACACAAACGTATTTTTTAAGAATGGGAGGGAAGGCAACCACTGCTGTATGTATGTGTGCATGCATAAGTAAATACACATATGTATGCGGTTATATGTCAATATACTGATATGAAATTTGTTTCCAAAGATTCCTTTTGACACACACACTTACTTTTAATTTGGTTATAATATTGATCCACAGGTGATAGTTTTATCAGAAAGAACACAAAAACAAACACTTTGAGCTGGGGTGGTGCAGGGATGGGTTAAGAGTGGTTAAGAATACCGGCTGCTCTTTCAGAGGACCCAGGGGTTCGGTTCCCAGCACCCACATGGCTGCTCACAACCGTCTGTAACTCCAGTTCCATGGAATCAGGTGTAGTCTTTTTGATCTGATCAAGTACACAGGCAACAATCATGAACTAAAAATAATTCAATAAAACAAACCCCAAACTGTTGGATTATACACTAATTTATCATGTCTTAAACTCCAGATTAGAAGAGTTCGAAAGATTAAATACTCGTTCTAAGAAAGTAAATGTTCCTCCAGAAAAAACAGCGTATATACAATTTTACCCAACTCCTACCAAGGCAAGACCTCAGAAGATGAAGGTAAGTGGGTGAAGCCACATACACACACACACACACACACACCCCAGTGGGATGGAAAGGCAGGAAGAAAAGAACTCAGTGCCCTTCCATTTGGTCCTCAGGAAATCGAATACCAAGACCTGCGGTTTCCAACAGATCTGTCAAATCCATTCGCCGTGGCAACTGTCCTCAACCAAGAAGCGGGAAAGTTGAAGATTAAGGAATTAAAACAAGGTGACAGCTATTGGTCTGCCATAAACCAGTCCCTGGGGCAAAATAAGAAAGAAATGTGTCCAGTCGCATTTATTATTTATGACCAAAACTCAGTTACATATCTGTTAGGTGGCATGGTTAGAAACTTGTGTTTGTCTGGGGAATGACTGATCTGATTACGGCCATGGTCTCTGCCCGTTCCTGCCTCCAGTCCTTGACCAGGGTGATGAAATCTCCAAAACCAGACAGATGAAGGAGGCACTCTTCGAACAGAAAGTCAGACAGAACGTCCTGGAGGAAAGCGAGAACCATCTTAAGTGGTAAATATTGAGAGATAATGTGCACCAGGTGACAGGGTGGCTGCTTTTAGGGGATGGCCTTTAACGCAGGAGACACAATGACTTGCAATTATTGATAAACTCCCTTGGTGAATTCAATTATTCTGTCTCCTCTGCCGGTGTTTCTAGCTCAGAATGGGTGGCTATTAGAAATAAATTATTGTAATTAGGACATGTTGTTTCCTACACATAGCCGACAGGGCAGGACAGCAGTGGACTGTGCCGGGCTTGGCCCCTCCTCACTGCCAGCTGGGGCTGCCTGCCACCCAGCCTCTATTCCCAGACCGACCTGGGGTGAGCCCCATGTAGTGGGAGCGGCTGGGGACAGTCCTGGCAGAAGCCTTCTTGTGCTTCTTGGAGCAAATGGACTTTTCTGTTTGCGTTACTTTAAACTAGAGAACACCAGGAGCCGGGCCGCATGTTCACCTTCCGTAAGAGCCAGTTCAAATGCACACGCTCCATTGTTTTTTCCTAGACACGCATTTGATTTCTTAAATCGTGTTGTTAAACTTAAAACATTTGTTTGTTCGTTTACTGTGGGCGTGGACCATACATACTATGGGACTCCGTGGAGGCTGGAGGACGACT
Organism: Neodon shergylaensis; assembly: GCA_025134845.1. Taxonomy (NCBI): domain Eukaryota; kingdom Metazoa; phylum Chordata; class Mammalia; order Rodentia; family Cricetidae; genus Neodon; species Neodon shergylaensis. Next base: position 7,723,030 of record JABTXL010021306.1, on the reverse strand, counting down.
GGAAGAGTTGTTCTCTCCTTTTGCCATGTGGGTTCCGGAGATTGAACTCGGGGTGTCAGGCTTGGTGGCAAGCCCCTCTGCCTGCCAAGCCATCCCACCTCTCATATTTAATCTTTAATCTCCTCTAACCTTACAGTTTGAAATGGATACTAAATTAATGCACTAGCCAACGGTGCAAGGTTTAGTCACAGGCTTCTGTCACTCAAAACATTTTTATGGTTCGTCCGCATCTCAGCATTTACGACTAGTTCACCTTCTGTAACTGTGTGATATTCCACTGTGCAGTCCGCCACATGTCAGCCAGAGGCTGTTTTTACACATTCATCTGCAACACTGGGGAGTTGCGGGTTTTCTACCTCTGCAACACCTGCTGATTTGTATGGCTTAGATCTGCATTTCCCTGACCACTAGTGATGCTGAACATTTGGGGTACACGTGAGAGAAAGTGTACATGTGTGAGTGTGAGAGAGTGAGTGTGTAAGTGTGTTTGTGTGTGAGACCGATCTGTGTGTGATAGTGTGTGAGTGTGTGTGCATGTGACAGTGTGAGTGAATGTGTGTGAGTGTGTGTGCATG
>JABTXL010021306.1:7702565-7718185 GCA_025134845.1 Neodon shergylaensis | reverse complement strand
AAAAAAAAAAAAAAAAAAAAAAAACTTAGGGGAGCAAAGGTTTATTTGGCTCAGAACTGTGAATCACAATCTATTGTTGAGAGCACTCAAGCAAGAGCTCCCGGGCAGGCCTGCGTGCTACTCCAGAAACTTACTTCACAGACAAAGAAGTACCTAGAACCTATGGAGGACACTTGCTAAGCTGGCTCACACGCAGGTTACACTCAGCTTTCTTAAATAATTCAGGACCACCTACTCAGGCATCATGCTGCCTAGGGTGGACCGGACCCTCGTACCACTTAACAATCAAGACAAGCCCCTGGACCCCCCAACACCACCCCTAACCTGCCCACTGGGCAGGTGACTCCTCCACCGAGCCTCTCTCAGATGTCTCTAGACAATGACAAGCTAAAGTGAACTAGGGTACTATGACATATTTGCAACTAAAATGTTCAAACTTACGATTATGGTCTGGGGACTGGGGAGATGACCAGTTGGTAAAGTGTGTGCCACACAAGCTTGAAGACCTGAGTTCAATCCCAGCACCCACACAGAAAGCCAGATGCGGTTATGTGTGCCTGTAACCCCGGCACTGGGGTTCAGAGCCAGTCTTTTCAAATTAGTGAGCTCCACTTTCAGCAAGAGACTCTGTCTCAAAAAAAAAAAAAAGAAGTGGTGGCTGGAGAGATGGCTCAGTGGTAAGAGCGCTGGCTGTTCTTCTCCAGAAGACCAAGTTGAATTCCCAGCACCAACATGGCAGTTCCGGAGATTGAGCTCAGGTCAGCAGGCTTGGTGGCAAGCACCTGTAGTCTCTGAGCCGCCTTGCTTCCCCGTTTCTGCTTGTTCTGCTAAGTAGGCCAGACTCACCTCCAATCCACGATGCTCCTGCCTCAGCCTCCTGAAGACTGGCATTACAGGCATGTATTATCACACCCAGCCAGAGATCACGCTCTAAAACGTTTATTAAATGCTCACGCCGAAGAGTTTATGTTTGAATGTAAGATGTGCCTATGCTTTTGTCTTCTCAGAAAGTCCAGGAATTCCATCCTAATTTTGATCCACTGGTTAACAACATGTGGCTCACGAGATTCCGGGCACAAAGACGGTTCCAGCAAATAGCGCGCAAGGTAACTATCAGCTCTGGATTGCCACCTTCAGGTTTTGATTTGTCTAGTTGTCAGCAGGGGAATCGAATGACGGCCTCTTAGGAATAACACGTTAGAGATGCAGTTCTCGCGGTATAAACGTCACCTCTCAAAGTGTCCCATTGAGACGCATCCCACCTCCCTTTCTGTTGCTGCGATACAGCTCTCTGGCCAAAAGCAACTTGGAAGAGGAAGGGGTTTATTTGGCTGACACTTCCAGACCACAGTCCATCCTGAAGGGAGTCAGGGCAGGAACCGAAGCAGAAGCCACGGAGAATCGCTGTGTGCCGACCTGCTGAGGCTCGCACTTGGTCGCAGGCTGGGTCTTCATCAGTTAACCACCAACACAGTCTTCCACAAAAGGTCTGATCTGGGAAATCCTGATGATTCCCTTCTCAGCTAGGACAGAGTTAAAGCTAACCAGGAGAGCAAGGTTTTAGTGTGGTCACATGATCAGACAGTCACCATTGCTGTGTGATGGTTACTTCTTTGTTTATCTGGTCAGGGTCTATGCCCCAGGACAACCTTGAACTCACTACATAGCCAAGGACCTCCTGATCCTCCTGTCGCCACCACACTAAGTTTATGCTATAGATGGAACCAGGGGCCTTGTGCAGTCCAAGCAAGCCCTCTGCAGACTGAGCTACACCCCCCCCCCGCCCGCTACATTGTTTCAGAATATTTTTATTACCCAGAAAGGAGTAGTCCCTACCCTTTCCCTTCTCCCCCAGGCTCCAGGCAGCCACAAAAAGCCATACTGTGTGATTGCGTTTACCAGAAATGTCCAGAAAAGCCAAGTCCACAGGGAGAGAATGTAGATTTAGTGGCTGCCTCCTTTCACGTCTGTCTTCAGTGGTGTCGTAATGGGCACGTCACTCTTTTTTGTCACTGTGTAATATCCTACTGTTGGGGTAGACCAGGTTTCCTTTATCTGCCCATGCACCATGGGCATCCCAGCAGTTCTTACCACTTAGTACTCTGAGCAATGCTGCTGTAAACGTTCACACCCAAGCCAGAGGATGCGGGGTTTTTCACTCTCCAAGGTATACACACCTAAGAGACTAATTGCTGGGGTTATACAATGACCCTAAAGCAATGGGGGTGGGGCTAACTGTTTCAGTGGAGAATGGGGAATTTCAGAGGTGTCACTGGGGTCACTGCTTGCCGCTAGGAGTCACCTGTGGTGGCTCCCTTCAGGCTACCTTCCACCACGGGATGAATGAAGCGTCTGTTGGGGCTGGCAGATGGTTCAGCCAGGAAAGCACTTAGCACGTAAGCTTGAGGACTGGAGTCCAGCTTCTTAGCCACTGTGTAAAAAGCCGAGCATGGTGGCCCGTGCCTGCAATCCTGAGATTAGGGCTGCTGGGACAGGACTGTCTGGGACTACACCGGCCTAGCCAAATCGGAGAGATCTGGGTTCCATGAAAGACCCTTCTCAAAAATAAGGTGGAGACACAATTGAGGACATTACCCAGTACTCTGGCCTCCATAAACACACGTATTGCACACACATGTACATACACACATGCATGGACACACACATACACCACACCATGAAAAACAGAACAGTGGGACGGAAGAATAAAAGCTTCTGGAGCTCTACACAGTGCAGGTGTGAGGAGCCGTGTCTGGCTGAGGCCACACCTCTGCCCTTCACGCTACCCCCGTCCTCCCAAGAATACCACCCCTGCTGTGGGCCTGTGTTTCCAGTCCCCCTCTCTGAAACACTTCCCTGCCTCCCTCCTGCTCAGCCCTGTCCTTTGGACCAACTGGTCTACCTGGCCTCCAAAGGGCAATCCTTCTGGTCTTTGACACACAGGATGTGCTGAGCCTCTCTGGCATCTTATGCTGTCTGCAGACTTCTTGTCTCTTCCTCTTGAGTGTGGCTTCCCTAGGGGACAAAGCTATCCTCGAGCAAGGGGGCACAACGATTAAGATGTGGTGTGTTATTCAGCTTTATGCTAACAAATGCCTGAAGTAATCAATGTATAACAAAAGAAGGCATGTGTTGGCTTCGTTCCAGAGGTTCCATTCCATCGCACTGGGGCCTGCGGCAGCGCAGAGCATCATAGTGGAGCATGTCTGCTGGGCTCGCCTCGTAACAGCCAAGAGAAGCATGTATCAACTCCTAACGTGAATTCGTTCTTTCCGATTCCAGGTCATGCGTGAACTAAGGTTGTTCACTATGCTGGGGGCTATCCGTGAAATGGACAAAGAAGACATAATGAGAAAGATTGTCAAGGTCAAGGGGACACTGATACAAGGTAGGAGAACTGAGTGATGCTGAGAACCATGGCCTCTTAGAGGTCGCGTCTCCGTGAACTCGACTCTGTCAGGGCCAAATCTCGTCATAAATCCTATTCGTCAGTTTCCAGTTGCCTCTAAAATAAACCGACACCAACTTTGTGGCTTAAAATTACACAGATTCAGGGATGGGGCGATGACAATGTCAGGACCTGAGTTTGACCTCTGCAAACTACATAAATGGCGGGTCTGATCATCCCAGTGGCAGTGAGTTGGGAGGCAGGGACAGCAAGGTCCCTAAGCTCCCTGGCCACCTAGTGAACCTTCAGTGAAGTTCCAGGTCCACAAACAAAAGATAGAAAGCAGCTGAGGACTGACAGCCATGGTCGTCCTCCAACCTCCACACAGTGTGCACAAACATACACGTCTGTGCAGACACACGAACACGCAAATGTCACAGCTTCTGGAGATCAGGAGTCTAAAACCGCGGTGTCAGTCGGCCAGTTCCTTGTCCAGGCAGCTGTTGTTGCCTCCCTTGGCTCCTGGCTCCTCCCTCACGCCACTGTTCCCGCTCACCTTTTGTAGCAGCCCTGCGATTTCCTCAGGCCTGCCTGGAAAGCCAGAGCCCTAGCTCCACTTTGGGAGATCTAATTTACTTTCATCCCCTAGCTCCCTTCCAACAAGTGTGAATTTCTGTGTACAATTGCTTGTCCTTGAGGGTAGGGATACAGCTGTCTCTGGGAGGTATTTCCACAACAACTCCATGCCGTCTGTGGCCAAGTGCCTTCCTAGTTAGTCACGGAGGTCTGCTCACACCAGACTGGCCTCTGCTCGACCTCCTATTGTCCATTGCCACTCATCGGCAGAGACACAAGGATACGTGTCTTTATAGTTGCCAAACGATTGGTTGGCTCCAGTGTATGCTCAACCTAGCATTTACAGGCAAAGCGTTAAGCCTCATACTGTCTGTTGTTTCAGGAAGTTCTGCTTGTTAGGATTGGGGACATCATTCGGTCAGTAAAGGACTTGTCTTGCAACTGTGAGAACCTGCATTTGATTCTCAGAACCCATATAGAGAATGCCAGCCATAATGGCATAGGCTTGTAATCCCAGCACTGAGAAGGTGGAGACAGGCCCTGGAGCTTGCTGGCTGGCCAGTCTAACCTTCTTAGCCAGTTGCAGGCTGTCTCAAAAAGCAAAGTAGACTGCACCCAAGGAACAACAGTTGAAGCTGTCTCATGGCCTCCACATGCTACACAGTTGCACATACATGTGTACCATATGAACATTGGCATGCACATCTCACTCAAGAGGGAGGCGGGAGGGAGGTTAAAAGATAGAGAGATCGACTTATTCTGAGACTCTCCGACCCACAAGCTGCTTCCAAGAACCCAAAAACCATGTCAGAATTCTCCCAGCCTGTAGTTCACAGGAAGGGCCACGGGCAGCTGTGCCGCCCCCACACTCCCCAAGGCCCGCCTCTATTGCTTCTCCATCTCTCCAAGCAGTAGACACTGCCCTCTCCACCAGGACTACCTCGTTTGCCTCACAAAACACTCGGCAGCATTTCAATTACTCTTATTCCTCCTCTAGTATTTTATGTCTAATATTGAAGTTCCTAACAAAGAAGTATTTTTTACAACAAAATAGGAAACTTTATGTGAAAATCGCACATGGTTATCTATAAAAGCGCTCTAGAATCCAACTTTTTCTCTGTTAAATTTATCAGAGGTGTTTTAAGTACTGGCTCGGTGTTTGAGCTTGCTGCTCTTGCAAAGGACCAGAGTTTGTTCCACATCAGTAACTCAAACTCCGAGGATTCTGACACACTCCTCTGGCATCTCTTGGGGCTGCACTCATATACACGAACCCATAATTAAAAGTAACAAATCTTTTAAAAATAAAACTAAATTTTAAGAGAACTGTAACTAAATAAGCAAAAACAACAACAACAAAAAAAAAACAAGACCCTAAAACTAACATGAGCCGGATGTGGCGCACACCTTTAATGCCAGCGCTCCGGGGACAGAGACAGGTGGATGCCTGAGTTCAAGGCCAGCCTGGTCTACAGAGTGAGTTCCAGGACAGCCAGGGCCTCACAGAGAAACTCTGTCTCAAAGCATCAAAAACAAACAGACAAATAAAAAGGAAACAAGGACTGCGAATGTTGCTCAATTAGTAGAGCATAGGCCTAACATCATTCAGTTCATTCCTAGCACCCCATAAATATAGCTTGGTGACACACACCTGTAACCCCAGCCTGTAGGAGGTGGAGACAGGAGGATCAAAAGTTCAAGGTCATCCTTAGCTACATAGTAAAAGGCCAGGTGGGGCTGTAGGAGACCCTGTCTCCAAATGAGAGAGAAAGAGGATGAATACAAGGAAATTAACAATGTACATATATGTATTATACATGTATATGTATGCAGACTTGCTTGAGTGTACATAAATCTGAATATTCCTTCTAAAGTCTATGAAGCATTTATTATTTATCCAAAAAATGTTCAGTATGATATTTTATACATGTATTTGTCTTTTAATCATATTCTCCCCATAGCCATATTTTTCTCCTTTCTCCCCCACTCCTGTAGATCTCCTCCTTTCTAACTAATCCCTCTTCTGCCTTTGTGTGTGTGTGTATGTCTGTGTGTACATGTGTGTATGTATGTATGTGTTTGTATGCTGTGTGTGTATGTGTGAGAGTGGTGTGTGCTGTGTGTGGTATGTATTTTATGTATTGTGTGTGTGCTGTGAGTGGTATGTGTTTTAAGTATTGTGTGTGCTCATGTATCAATGTGGGGAGTATTGTACATGTATGTATGTATTGTGTGTGCTGTGTATGTTGTGTGTAGGGTGTGTATGTTGTTTGCCTATGTCTATGTGTGTATGGTATGTGTGTTGTGTGTGTGTTGCATGTGGTGTGTGTGTGTGTCTGCATGTATGTGTGTGTATATGTGGGTGTGCTGTGTTTGAAAGGATACATCAGTATTGTATGTGTATGTGTGTGGCATGTGTTGGGTATGTTGTATGTGTATATGATATATTGTGTGTCTATGTTATCTGTGTATGTGTTGGTATATGTTGTGTGTGTGTGTGTGTGTGTGTGTGTGTGTGTGTGTGTGTTTGGTGACCCCATACATTTAACTAGGACTGTTTACAGGAGCATGGCATGTCAGTCACCATACCACTGAAGAAAGTAAACACGAATGCTCTGTTGCAAATGGTACTTGGTAAGTGCACAGCTAAAGATGCTCGTTTCACATGGAAATCCTTTCTTCCAGAGCCCTAAAGACGTCTGACTTTCCCTAGGTGAGAACCCCTACCGATCCCTGAGGGCCCTAATGAGTCAGGATGAGTACCCCTGGCGCTACTCTCTACACCCTGAGGATGTGCTGCCCTTCGCCTTCCCGTCGGACTCTCAGAGCTACAATGAGCTGGTGGGTGTCTTTCCTTTGTGGGGGAGCAGACAGCATTACATGGTGCGGGTAGGTCACCAGACAAGCCAGCACTCAATCCCTCCACCTCCCCTGAGAGGCTATGAAGGAGACCTGTGCCTCAGGAATTATAGGCAGTAGGAAATGAGGGAATATCCACTATCATCTGCCCCATGCCTACTATATCCATGGTGCCATCTGCCCCATGCCTACTGTATCCATGGTGCCATCAGTCCCATGCCTACTGTACCCATGGGTACCATCTGCCCCATGCATACTGTATCCATGGGTACCATCTGCCCCATGCCTACTGTACCCATGGGTACCATCTGCCCATGCCTACTGTATCCATGGTGCCATCTGCCCCATGCCTACTGTGCCCATGGGTACCATCATCTCTTCATGCCTACTGTATCCATGGATACCATCTGCACCATGCCTATTGTATCCATGGGTACCATCTGCCTCATGCCTACTGTATCCGTGGGTACCATCTGCCCCATGCCAACTGTAACCATGGGTACCTGGAGGAGCTTCCTGACTTGAACTAATTTCCAGTCTTGAAGCCCAGCATGGGCACAAGGCATCAGCCCGCTGCTCTGGGAACTGGGCCTGAGAGCCGATGAGAAGATAGGAGCAGAATGCCTACCTGGCCTGTGCTCAAATGAGTCTCCTGGCCTGGCAAATGGAAGGCCAAGAAAACAACGGCTCTTAGCTTAGGTCCCAATCTGCTAAGGGCAGCATGTGGCCCTGAATCAGACAAGCTAACCCGTCAGACTGGAATCCCACATCTCCACCTCATCTCTCTCGGGATTTGATAATGCCTCCTCCTCTTCCTTTATGGGCATGGTGGTTCATTATATAAAAAAAATGTAGTTAATTAGTCTGGTAACATACCTCAGTTAAACACAAAGTTGATCTCCAGAACTCAGGTTTTAAAAAACTCAAGCATGGTAGCATGTGTGATCGCAGTGCTGATCATGGAAAGGCGGATCCTGGGGCTCACTGCTCAGCCAGTGCAGCTAAATGGTGAGTCCAGGTGAAGGGAAAGACCTTGTGTCAAAAAACAAAGCAGAGGGTGGAGAGATGTCTCAGCAGTAAAGAGCACTAGCTGCCCTTCCAGAGCATCCAAGTTGGTTCCCAGCACCCATGCACGGTAGCTCACAACTGCCTTTAACTCCAGTTCTGAGGAATCCAGTGCCCTCCTGGGGACTCAGAGAGCACACACACATGTCACACACTCACGCAGGCACACAGTAAAATTAAAAATAAACCTTTTGAGAAGCATAAACCGGTTTCGAGGAACCATCCAGGCAAGGCAGTTTTTCTGTTCTTCACAGGCATGCGTACACAAATACACAGGTACCTGCACATCCATGAACCTGCACACGTATAGGCACACACATACACACACAATAATAATAATAAGTAATAGTAATAATAATAATAGTTAACCCTTACATGTCTTAAGGGCTTTGGCTACCAGACTTCATCAATCCTAACATGCCCATTTTTTAAAAAAAGATTCAGCAAGTTTAAAATTGAGACATCTCTTTAAATGATGGCACATTAGCAATCCACCACATTAGGGTCATGCTGGGCCTAACTGGGCAAGGTAGAGAATGGCATCTGACATTTGCCTGGTGCTGGAAGGCACCCAGGATCCCTGGGTGCCCGAAGCAAATGGCTGTGCGGGAAGCTCTCTAGGGACCAGCTCCTTTAGAAGACTAGCAAGGAGGTGGGGCCTGACCAGCGAAGTGGGACCACAGTGCTTCTTGGCAAAGGACTCAGCTGAGCCCATGAGGAGCTCTCCCACAGGTTGAAAAGAGCCACCCTTTGAATGTTGACTTCAAACTGTCCTAGGAGGTAGACCAGAAAGTTGTGAGGCACTCCCTCAGATAAAGTGACCCCTGAGGAGGGCTAACTTCACCAGTTGCTAACTCCCAAGGGTTCATGAGCTAAGTCCTTCAAGCCTGAGGGAATGATGGATCTGACAGAATGAATATACACTGAGAGAATATTTATTAGATTTATCTACACAATATGACCCGGTAGTCTAGCAGTGGCTATCTTATACTAGAGGGGCTGAGAACCTGGCACTGCCTGATCCACAGGTTTATGTGTCAGCAGTCCCAACCTGTCCCAGAAGAGTAGAGGATTCCTGGAGAGCCACTGGTTCCCAATCCACAGTGGAAACTCCAAGAATCTGAGTTCTGATCTCAGTAAAGGAATATAGCAGCAGCAGCAGCAACAGAGTAGATGAACTTGCTGGTGAGATGCTCAGACAATGAGGCAAAACTCAAAGCTTTTCCCTCAGACCACCTTCTGCTTGGCTGACATTGAATGGAGCCACCCACATTTAGGGAAGCATTCCCCACTCCACATAACCTGATGGAGAAAAGCCCTCACAGATGTGTCCAGTAGCTTCTCTCTTAGTCAGTTCCAGACCCAGTCAAGCTGACAGCCAGGATTAGCCGCCACAGAAGGACCTGTTGCAGCCTCCATGAGAGCCCATAAGATTCACACACAGAGAGACATGGGGGAGGAGTTGCCTTTGTGCCCACAGCTCAGATAGCAACTGTGGCCACAGGAAGAGCAGTTTGAAGCATAGAATTATTCAGGTAATATTACAAAACAAGATGGAAAACACACACAGCTGTTTATGCTCACAGATGTTTATCTATCCTTCTGTGTTTTTCTTTTCATTTTCTCATGTAGGCTATTGATAGCCTTGGACCAGTCCCAATTAAAAATTCAGAAGTTCAAATCAAGCACAACTATCCCTACTTCACTTTAAAGGTGAGAGCTGCGCATAACATAAATTATTCTGGTTGCTTATGGCTATCTACCTGTCTGTCTATCACATATCTGTCATTGGGAAGGCACACATGCCACAGTGCCTGTGTGAAAGTCAGGGAACAACTTTCGGGGGTTGCTTCTGTCAGAGAAATTGAATCTGGTCATCAATCCTGATAAGTACCTTAACACACCGAGCCATCTCGCTGGCCCTCAGGTTCCTTACGAAGAGAGCAAATATGCTTAAATTTGAATTGTGCTATTTTGTTAGTATTACTCAGTTCTAGCTTATATATAATGGCACATTGTATTTGCTCTCTTATTTGATGGTGTGTTGAGCACACCTCAGGTTCTTTTTTTCTAGTGTGAATATGGACATTCTTTTGGGGACAGTATATATTGTGCATGTAGGAAACAGTGGCTCAGCAGCTGTTAGAAACCATAGGATGCAAGTTAGTCAGCCTTTCTTTTCCTTTTTTTTTTCTTTTCTTTCTTTTGTGGTCTTGAGACAGGATTTCTCTGTGTCACCCTGGCTGTCCTTTAACTCACTTTGTAAAACAGGCTGGCCTTGAACTCGGAAATCCACCTGCCTCTGGCTCCCAAGAGCTGGGATTAACGGCATGAGCCACCACTGCCTGGCTAGTCAGCCTTCCTTGAAGTATAGGACCACTGGTGCTTTTGAAAGTAAACATACATTTATGTATGTCACCAATGAAGTTTTTTGTCATGAGAAAATAAATGCTGACTTGTGCTAGGACTCAGAACGAGGCTCAGGACTGGCCCTGTTAGGCAGCTGTCGTCAAGACATTAATCCTACCAAACAGCAATGGGTTCTTCTGGGAACTACCCTAGATGTCAGACCAAAGAAATTATTTCCCCAGTCTAGTTTAATGATCCAGAATGTTTATTGAAATTGCTTACAGGTGCATAGGTGAGGGGATTCATATAGGAACATGGATGATTCAAAGCCAGCTGCATCACTGAAACCCCACAATGTCATGGGTGAGGATTCACTAAAGTTGCATCTCTGAAGCACCCTGGACAATTTGCAGGCAGCTCAGTTAATCAGAGAGTCTCCTATCCCCAGTAACTGTTCACCTTGGAGAGGAGATTTTTGTGAATCTTGTAAGTTTCAGGAACTTCTTGAGACTTGTGAGTTTCATTCACTACCTGAACCTCAGTGAGGCTTCCTCCAGGATAGCTATACAAAGCAGGCTTTTAAGTGTCACCAATTTGTTGTCTTCTTTCATTTTCAGGTTCCTCAGATATACAAAGTCAAGGGATATGAACCATTTTCTGTCAACAAGTCCTCAACAAATTACAGAATTCAGAAACTTGCTCGACCTCTGAAACAAGGTGCTGAGGTAATGCATCCGCAACTTCACGAACTCCTCTCACGACTCATGTCCTACCATTAAGAATGGCAGGTCATTGAGTTGGAGGGATGACTAAGTAGTTAAGAGCAGTTTTTGCTCTTGAAGAGAACTCGGGTTCAATTTTCACCAGCCAGGTGGTGGCACACAGCCAACTATAATCCCAGTTCCATGGGATCCAACAGACATGCACATGGCGCACATACATCAGGCAAACATTCATGCACATAAAGCAAAATAAGTAACTCTTTAGGAAGGAAGGAAGACTAGCAAGCCACTCTTGGTCTGTACACAGGATGAAGTTACCACCATCATCGCTCTACCCAAGCAGGACACCACAGCACTCTCAGCCAAGCCTTCCATCTTGAGTATGAAGGCTCCGGAAGGCTTAGCCATGTCTGTGGAGTACGACCCGCTCTATATTTTCGTAAGTACCAGTCGGCAGACGCCTGTGCTCTGCGTCCCTTATTTCAGCCACTGCCCTACATGAAAACGGAAGCATGACTTGAAAATATGCCACCCCGCCTGGCCCCGCCCCGGCCCCGCCCCGGCCCCGCCCCGGCCCCGCCCCGGCCCCACCCCGCCCCGGCCCGGCCGCCCGGCTAGCTTATGCCCGAAATAACAACACACAAGCTGTATTCATTTAAACACTGCCTGGCCCATTAGTTCTAGCCTTTTATTGGCTAACTCTCACATCTTGATTAACCCGCTTCTAATAATCTGTGTAGCACCACGAAGATTCAGCATGTCTGACCTGGCGGCTGGCTCCATTGCGTCTGACCTAGAGAGGAGAGGCATGGCGATTGCCTCACTTCCTCCCAGCATTCTGTTCTGTCTACTCCACCCATCTAAGGGCTGCCCTATCAAATGGGCCAAGGCAGTTTCTTTATTAACCAATGAAAGTAACTCCTCCATCATTTGTAATTAAATTTTTCTTTACTAAATATTTACGTTCACTTTTTTATTTATCTGTATGTGTGCCAGTGGGTAGGGATAGGAGAGGGTATCAGATTCCTTGGACCTGGAGTTCCAGTGATTGTGAGTCATCAAACATGGATGCTGGGGTTTGAACTCCAGTAGTCTTCATGATAAAGCTAGAAGCAGTCTTAACCCCTGAGCCATTTCTCCAGCCCCATTTCTTTTTTTTTTTTTTTTTTGGCTCTTGGGTTTCTTTCTTTCGTTCTTCCTTCCTTTCTTTCTTTCTTCTTTATTTTATTGATTTTTATTGAGCTCTACATTTTTCTCTGCTCTCCTCCCTGCCTCTCCCCTCCCCTTCAACCCTCCCCCAAGGTCCCCATGCTCCCAGTTTACTCAGGAAATCTTGTCTTATTCTACTTCCCATGTAGATTAGATCTATGTATGTTACCCAGACACAGAAAGACAATTATCACATGTACTCACTCATACGTGGTTTCTAAACACAAAGCAAAGAAATCCAGCCCCATTTTTTAAAAACAGTGTCTCCTAGCCCAGGACGGTGTCAGACTCACTATGCAGCCAAGAATGACCTTGAATTTGTAGCTCTCCTGCCTCTACTGGTACTAGGATTGCTGGTACACTATACCACATCCATTTTTATGTGGTGCTGGGGATTGAACCAAGCAAGTCCTGGGCTAACAGCTACATCCCCAGCCCTGGGATGCTTTCTCTTCGGCATTTCAGGTTAGTGGAGCATTCCCCACCCTCTGCCTTCTGATTCTGGATGATATGACAGCAACTGCTTGAGCCCCCTCCATGCCAGCTTCCCCACCATGACAGATTGGGAGCCAGAACCCTCTCTTACCTAAGCTGCTTTGCCGGAGTATTTTATCACAGGAGGAAAAGAAACTGAGGCAGACTCAGAAATGGATTTGCTCTTTAAACCCGGTTTGCTTATTTAATAACCCCTCATTGATCGTGACTAGAAGCAGTTCCAAACTGTGATTCCACTGACATTTTCTTCCTCATGAAGTCAGCAGATCTAAATGGCATCTAATGAAGCCCTTAAGGCCGAAAATGCATACATGAAGATGGGGATGTTGGAAAGATGGGCCCACCTGAGGCTCTGCCCCTGTGCCCAGTTTGCTAGAAGAGCTGACATGCATCCCCATTGTTAGTGCTAGTGGGAGTCACAGAGAGCACTGCTGACGCCTGCCCCAAGCCTGGTATGGAGACAGGTAAACACCATTAATCTGGTCTCCTCCTTGTCCACAGAATCCCAACCCAGGAATGTTTTCCGTGAAGCATCCTCTGACCTATGCAGAAACGCTGATAGATTACCATCTGTGCTCTCACCCCAAGTACAAGTTCACCCACGAGTCCCACAGAGGGTCCAGCATTCCTCTCACCCAAAAGCAGTTTCTCCATCATACGGTAATGTCAGCCTCGGCAGAGCTGGCCTTGGACTGTGGGGACGGGCAGGGGCCAGGGAGAGTGGGCACAGTGGGAAGTGAGAGAAAGAAGACTGGGCTTTGAGTGAGTAAAGGTGCCTGCTACCAAGTCTGAGGATCTGAGTTCAATCCCTGGGACCCACATGGTGGAAAGAGATCAAGGAGAGCGCTGACTTGTGCATGTTGCCCTCTGACAACTTGTGTGCACACACGAAAGCACACACACAGATATACAGGCACAGAACACAAACATGCACGTGCATACACAAGCACACTCACCCATTCATGCACATACATGCGCACACATGCAAATAAACACGTGTACACATGTGCATACGCATACACATATGTATGTTGTACACAAATGTTCAAAATAAATAGATGCAATTTAAACAACAAGAAAAAAAAAGCTTATAGCCTTAGCCATGGACCAAGAATGGAGACCACAGACCTCACACTCCAACTGTGGAGGAGACAGGCCTATTCTCAGTTCTGCCATTGCCATCTCCATCTGCCTTCTGCTGTCTGCTGCCCTTTTGCCAACACCTCGCCCATTTTGACTTAGAGAGGGAAATGATCACTTGTTAATATTTCGGCCGTAGGAAAATAATTGTGTGGTACTATGACTCCGGGCTCTGGTCTCCACTTAACTGTGGACCCCCCAAGTCTATAAATGTCAACCACTTGCCCTTTTGTTCCAGGCACAGAACTCACACAGTCCTTGATCTCCCAGCTCGGAAATGTCCCCCTATGCCACCAGCCTCACTCTTCCCCTCCCATCCCCGCCGTGATTCACCACCGCCACAGCCTCCAGGTTGCCACAGAAAATTCCCATCCAACTTGGAACACCTCAGTAGGTCAGGGAGCTATGGAGATGGCTAAGCCTCAGAGCATGAGGACCTGAGTTCAAATCTCCAGCACCCACATAAATCCAGGCATAGTGGCACAGACATGTAATCCCCACGCCAGGGATACGGAAACAAGTGGACCCCTGGAGGTTATTGGCTAGCCAGTCTAGCGGAAGCTGCAAGCTCCAGGTTCCATGAGCAATGCTGTCCCTTGATTGAGGAAGACAGGGACATTGGCCTCGGGCATCACGCATGCACACATGCACGCACACAAACATCCTCAATGTGTATCCATTACCCACAGAGCAGCTCCACTTAGCTGAACTGCTGGTGACCTAATGGTTCCATTAGATTGCATTCCGCTGCACTGTCCTCTCTGCCAGAGCGCTACCCATCCTCCTTGAATGTTGCATTAGCATCGCTTCCTGCCATCCAGACAGACTGGAAGACCCCATCTGCCCTCGGCCACCATCACACACCCTGTAACTGCAGCAGCTGTCTTGACTTTAGGGGAAGTCAATCACATTTAATGAAATGATACACTTGGACCTAACCATTTGGAACTTAGAAACGGTCAGCTGAATGAAATGAAGGCTAAGACATTTTCCCACTATGTTTTCTTGGTCCTCTAACAAAAGGTGGCAAAAGCAACTTAAGGAAGGGAGGCTGGTAGCAGGAGATGAGGCAGCTGGTCTCATGGCACCACAGCCAGGAAGCAGAGAGATGACGCTGTGCTCAGCTCACTTTCTCCTTTTTGTTCAGTCTGGGACCCCAGCCCATGGGATGGTGCCGCCCACAGTCAGCGTGGGTCTTCCCACTTCAGCTAATCCAGCGTTTAAAAATCCTCAGAGACTAATCGGGCAGTGGTGGGGCATGCCTTTAATCCCAGCACTCGGGAGGCAGAGGCAGGCATATTTCTGTGAGTTCAAGGCTGGTCTGGTCTACAAGAGCTAGTTTCCAGAAAAAGCTTCAAAGCTACTGAGAAACCCTGTCTTGAAAAAAAAAAAAAGAAATCCTCAGAGACAGTTGCAGAGGTTTGTCTCTTAGGTGACTCTAGATGCTGTCAAGTCAACAGTTGGCATCAACTCTCCCAGACACCTAACCTTTTCTCTTCATGCCCTTCCCCTGTGCCAACTTTCATCACAGGATATAATTCCTGGAATCATGAACTGGAAGAGGTTCCAGCCCCTGGTGTTCTCCTCCTTGTCTGACCCTCCGAGGACTGAAAACACTCAGAAGTAAGCTGGGGACTGCTGGCCTCCGGAGGGCGGGGGTTGCAGATCCCAGAGGCTGGAGACTGCTGGCCTCCTGGGGGTTACACTGCAGATTCCAGAGGCTGGAGGACTGCTGGCCTCCCAGGAGTTTGCACTGCAGATTCCAGAAGCTGGGACTGCTGGCCTCTTGGGGGGTTTGCACTGCAGATCCCAGAGGC
>JABTXL010021306.1:7665149-7687870 GCA_025134845.1 Neodon shergylaensis | reverse complement strand
AGAGAGAGAGAGAGAGAGAGAGAGAGAGAGAGAGAGAGAGAGAGAGAGAGAGAGACTGACTCCTGACTCCAGTACTCACCCTTTGGACAGGACAGCAGCTGACTGCCAGGAACCCACCAGAGACCACTGGTGCTCAGGAGCCCTTTGACTACCCATCATTCCCAGGGCATCATTTCTCAGCCCATGGGTCAGTGACCTATTTATCTGAGTCTGCTCGGGAGAGAACGTTGGCTTCTGCTGTGTTGAGGATGTGGCTCGGCTGCTGGAGAGTTTGTTGAGTATGTGTGAAGTCCGAGTTCCAACCCCAGCTCTGTGCAAACTGGGCCCTGCATTGAATACGTCTGCTTGGCCTCTGGCACCGCACAGACAAGTCCAGACTGTGCTTCTGCAGGACCTGATTCCTCCAAGTTCCGGTTTGGCACTCATCTGCTTCACTCCACAGCTCCAGCCATTGGTTCCTAAGCCTCTGGCTGGTTCTCCTCCTCGCCCCCTTCCTTCCAGGTATTCAACATTGCGTTCATAACTGCATTAGTCATTTTTTCATTGCTGTGACAAAAGAAACTTAGGGACAAGTTTGTTGTGGGTTATGGAGCCAGGGTACCGTCATCACAGAGGCAGGACTGTGCGGCTGCTGCTTGTATTTCATCCAGGGTGAGGAAGCAGAGAGAGACGGGTGCTGGTGCTCAGTCCATTTTCTCCTTTTCATCCAACCCGGGATCTCAGCCCATGGAGCTGTGTCAGTCACAGTCATGGGGGTCTTTCCACCTCTGTTAGCCTGGCCTGGAAACTCCCTTACAGACATGGATCCCGTCAAGTGGAATCTCAAGATTAACCTCACAGTGACTCTCTGGCTCAGGCTTTGTTCTACGAACTTGAATTTGTTCACATGTCAGTGTATGTTTGTGTCTGCCTCAGTTTACCCACCTATAAGTAAGCACCAATTTCCCAGCTTTTCTGACCTAAAGCTTAAAGCGGTAGGAATGGTTGCATTTAGCTGTTAGGGTTTCTGTGCCCTCTAGCGGATGTTACAAGAAATACATCTCTTGAATGTTCTAACCTCAGTTCCTAGGTGAACCAGATCACCTTTCAGATGGTTCAAAGAGCTTTTCCCCTCCTTCAGATCTCCTGTGGATGAAAAGAGGTAGGGAAACGTCACATGTGTTATCCTGAAATCCATACAATGGAAGAAGTTCCTTCAGAGCACTCATTGTGATGTTCAGAGATTCTCCGGGATCCGTTGGCCAGTTTTGTGGGGACAGTGGCTAGAACAAGATTGGAATCATGACTGAATGACTGGGAATCTCAGGTGCAACACTTGCTTCTGGAGATCTGGCAGCTCTCTTTCTCTTGCGCTTACTAACATTATCACACCTTTCCTGTTAGATTTAAACTAGGGGCTAATCAGGCCACACTAACCCGTACAGTAGAGAGAGTCTGTCTGTGAATCTGTACCGGGCAGCCAGTGTCCAGTACCAGGACTCCAAAGAAGAAAAGCTAAGTTCCAGACCAGATGTTGTTCAAGTTATGGAGCCTCCTGTGCCCATGCCCATCCTCATAGTTGATTCAGGATCCCTGCTGCTACAGAGAGATACAGCCACACTTCTCAGAGCCTGTGAGTCTGTAGACAGACTCCTCGGGTGCCAAGAGTCCTGAGAACGACAGGCACCAAGGAGACTTACAGAGCTCAGGTTGCCAGACTCAGGCATGAGGGAGGCTAGATGTTAAGGAAGAGCATCCATCCTCCATATCTCCCCATCACCTAGTTACACATTAGCAAGAGTACTTCCTTCTCATGAGACACTCCTTGCCCTTTCCCCAAAGCCTAGATAGACTCCTTGACTCCCTGGGCAGTCCAAACTCCTTTGCTCACTGTCTCTTGTGGCCTCAAGAAATAAACACCATCGGTGTGTGCTGTTGAACTCAGGACCTTATAGTTTCCTAAGACTCGGTGTAATGGTAAAAATAAAATGGTGCTGTTCCATGAGTGGCAGCAGTGGTAGCAGCTGGCAGCGGGCCATGAGGGGCAGCAAGTCCCCACATGGCAGGCGAGAGACAGAGACAGATAGGCACACCATGCAGAGAAAGTGGGTATTTATTTAGTGGGTTATGGAGGGGAAAGGGAGAAGGGGAAGAGCAGAGAGAGGCAGAGATAGAAAGAGAGAGAAACAGAGAGAGAGAGAAAAACAGAGAGAGGGAGGAGGGGGAAGAGGAGAGGAGAAGCTACCTCTTCAGGAGAGAAATGGAAAGAGAAGAGCTCAGGCTGGAAGAAGAAGGAAGATCTGCTTGCCTTGGCAGACCAGGGAGGGGGTGGGCAGGGCATGACTCTTAAAGGGACAGGACAGACCATTACACTCAGGAACTAGAGAACTGAAGATCTCAAGAGTAACCTCTCTCCTTTCAGATTAGTTATAGCTCAAGGACTTTTAGTTGGTGAAGTATTTTTTACAAAACGTTGCGGGGGCTGGAGAGATGGCTCAGTGGTTAAGAGCATTGCCTGCTCTTCCAAAGGTCCTGAGTTCAATTCCCAGCAACCACATGGTGGCTCACAACCATCTGTAAAGAGGTCTGGCGCCCTCTTCTGGCCTTCAGGCATACAGACAGAATATTGTATACATAATAAATAAATAAATAAATAAATATTTTAAAAAAAAGTTGCAAAACTTGGGGATCACTGCCTGTGCCCCCACGAACCAGGTCTGGCCACTATCAACAGAAAATCAGCTCTCTCATCAAAGTAATAAAACTGTTATATCCAGATCACAGAGTCCCCCCAAAACCAACTAGGAGACCAAGTCCTGTATGTAAAAGCAAAGAGCCTTTATTCTCACACAAGTTTGCAAACTTGGACTCTCCATGTGTCCATCATATTGCAGTGGTCAGAGAGTTCCAAGCTCAGTTAGGGTTGGGTTTTTATAGAGGCAAAGGTGGAGATGAGGAATTTCTAAGGTTCAGGACCCCTGATTGGCTGACATTTGTCTAGGGGTGTCCTGTGGAAAAGCGATGGGTATGTTCTGGCAGGAGATCCTATTTACAATGGTTGGAACCTTAGGAATTTCCTTTGGATGGTCTGTCCCTGGGTGATACCTGGGTGGTCTCAGTTTGTGGTCTTTCTTGGAACTAGGTAATTCCTTAGGGTAAACTACTGAGACTCAGGCCTCTATTGAGTTTGTCAGGGCTGGGTCCTACAAAAACACAGATTATTCTGGAGCCAAAAACATGTGTCTATGGCCTGGAAACACAGATATAGATCTCCCACATACCACATCATATATGAGTCTTTTCTTTCAAATAAAGTCTTTGAAGGGTCTTCCTCCCCTAACTTAGGGTTAGTGGCTGATTGGTACACAATAGCTATCTAAACATACTCTGATCTGCTTTGAACTTCTTGAAGGAGCAGGTGAGTCCAACTAGTTGGGGGGGGGTATAATGGTGAAAACAAAACGCTGCAGTTCCCTGAGGGGTGCAGTGGCAGAAACGCTGCAGGTTCCCAAGTGGCAGCAGCAGGCAGTGGGCCACAAGACCACAGTGGGCCCTGAAGGCAGCCAGGTCCCAGGCAGGAAGCTGTGCGGCAGGTGAGAGACAGAAACCTGTCCCACGAGGACCCGTGGTAGGTGAGAGACCTAGACAGATAGGCACACCATGCAGAATGAGGTTGGATATTTATTTAGTGGGTTATGAAGGGCAAAGAGAAAGGAAAGGGTAGGAGGGAGAAGAGCAGAGAGAGAAACAGAGAGAGAGAAGAGGGAAGGAGAGAAGTGGGGAGAAAGGAGAGAAACAGAAGCTGCCCCTTTGGGAGAGGGAAGGAAAGGAATGGACTCAGGCTGCAAGCAGAAGGAAGATCTTCCTGCCTCTGTGGTGGACAGGGGAGGGAGTAGGCAGGGCTTATCTGTTAAAGGGACAGAGCAGACCATTACATTCCCATCTCTTTTTTTTATAATAAAAAGGTGGGAGGCCAGACACATCAGGTTAAAGGAATTAGGGCAGCAGATTCTCAAGACTGCTTCCTGCTTATTTGTGGGCATTGTCTGGGAGGAGAAACCTGAGAAAGCTGGGTGCTGGTCACATCCTGGAGTAGCTGTACTCTTTGTTCCTGCCCAGTGTTTGTAGTATAGAAATGTCTGGTGTCTCTTACACCTATTTAAGGTATTGGCAAAACAGAGAACAAAGTTAAGTTCAGGAAAAAAATTTTTAGGACCAGAGAGTTGAGAGGGGTGTATCTGATCTGTTTAAGGTGGATTATTCAATTCAGCTCCCTGGAACTCACAAAAAAATTTTGATTTTATTAAAACATAAGTTTTAAACATATGCATTTTATAAACAGTAGCAAATAAACAGTAGAATGACTGTGAAAGATATTTTGCATAATGGAAGTATTTTTAAGATTATGAAAGGCAGCACGAGAGAAAAATTTGATAGCATGCACTTGTCCTCACACCTTTATAAATTGCAGGTACACACCTTAATAACTTGTATTTGTATTTTGCTGAAATTTCTTTGGTGATGTTATCCTTTTAAACTGACAAAACCTCTCAGGTGTCAAACTGCATCGGAGATCTCTGAGAAGAATAAATTTTTACTTGAGTTTTTGATTTAAAAAGACAGAGAACTTACTTGGTTGGCACCTAGAGCTACTCCTCAGGGTCCTCCATGGTGGCTGAGGGTCATATTTGCCTTTTGCTGTTTAGCACAGGGCCTGCCAGGCTCCAGATCCTGTGGGCTAAGAAATCTGTAGGAAGACAAGCCTGCCTTGACCTGAGCAGCTAGGCTGTGGATTCCAGCGATTCTGTCCATGTCTGGAGATCTTCAGTTTAGATGAAAGGCAGTTTTGCCCAGTGGTCAGCATTTGGTAGTTGAAACAAATTGCAGATGGATGTTGTTCTGTGCCCATTTGTCTTCCATGACAGGTACAAAGAAGGCTTTTCAAAATGAACTGGCTTGCTAGAGTGCCGGACTGGTAAACTCTAGATTCAGTAGCAGACCTTGCCTCAGTAAATAATGTAGGGAGTGACTGAGGAAGACACATGACATCAGCCTTAATCCTCGACATGCCTGTATGCACACATACACATGCACATCTACACACATAAACATGCATATACACGTGTGCACACCACACATGTACAAAAATTTTAAAAATCAAACCTTGAGATGCATATGGAAAGTAGTCAGAGGACCCTACCCCCAGTAACCAACATTGTACACCTTACACAGAGTGATGGACCACACTGCCTCCATCTTAGGCTTGAAAGCTCTCCTAGAGTAAAGACAAACTAGGCTGATTCCTGTTTATGATTAAATCTGTTTCTCAAAGATAGGGCTATGCCCCACCTGTAACCTTCACTACAAATGGCTCTGTACTGCCTGTTCCAGGAAATGGAAACCATGCCTTTGTTTTAAAGGGCTATTATGACCACCTTGTGATGACTGCCTTGTGACCATCTTGCAAGCATGTCTCCACTTCAGGTTGTTATGGCTAACTTGTTATGCAATGTTCTGCCTCTGTCACCTCACTTACTTGCCTGCCAAGTCCCCCAATAGAAAAGCCCCTACTCCTGAACTATAAAAATCCTTATCTTGCCAGGCATGGTGGCACAAACCATTAATCCCAGTACTCAGGAGGCAGAGGCAAGTGGATCTTTGAGTTTGAGGCCAGCCTGCTCTACAGAGTGAGTTCCAGAACAGCAAGACTACACAGAGAAACCCTGTCTCAAAAAAATTAAAACAAACAAACAAAAAAGAACCAACTCAGTTCAATCCAAGTGTGGTTTGAGATGTCTCGGGGAATTTGATCAATTAAAGATGAAAATTATGAGATATAAATAAGGAAGATATTCTGTAAGGCTTGTGGGCTGATTGAAAGTTGGCCATAAACCAAGTAGAATATCTTAATACAAAAAAATTCCTGGATGTGTTAAGGTAATATTTATAAACTATGAGACAGTTAAACATATTATTCTAACCTACAGAATAGTAATTAAAGCTCTAGTAATACTGAGTATTATTTTCACACCCCTCAGGATTGTTTTTCAGAAAACTTGTCAAACTATTAATGAGATGGCTCAATTGGTAAAGCGCTTACTACAAAAGCATGAGGGCCTGGACTCAACCCCAGCATCCACATAAAAAGCTGGTGTTTTGGTGCATGCTTTTAATCCCAGCACAGGGGAGGCAGAAGCAGGCAGATTCCTGGGGTCTCCTGGCCAGGCAGGCTAGTTTAACTGCTGAACCCCAGGTGACAGTGAGAGACCCTATCTCCAAACACTGGGCGGCTGGTTTCTGGGGAACATCCCAGGCTGACAGCTAGTCTTCACACGAATGGATGCACACGTACTATCCACGCATCCACAATTTGCTGGGTGTGCCTTCCAGTATGTATTTCTTGATTAACTCTAATCTTGTCAATACCCCACTTCTTGCAAGCTTCACAAGGCCACTTGACTTTTGGAATGCAGGGGTCATTAGCAGCAAATTCCAGACCTTCCCGGCCTTGTTTTTCTCACTAAGCTTGGCTCTTCTTCCAGCGTACTGCGCAAATACTTATTCTGCTCTGACAGAGAAATCAGGACCAGATGACCAGACCGTCTCCACCGCCAGGACTACAAGTTTAGCTCAGAGTGGAGAAAGGCTCCGCCAGACCCGGAGCACAGGCGGGACTGTAAGCCCCGCCCACCAAGCCCCACCCCTGCCAGAACGCCCCACCTCCGAAGGCCGTAGACCGGCGTGCTTTGCGCCCGCCGGGTCCGGCGCGGGAGTCTCGCTTTCCAAGGCTTCTGCAGAGGTGAGAGCTCGCGGGTAGCACTGAGAGGGACGTTCTTCTGCTTCCGGGTGCTGTCGGGTTCCGGCTGTAGGAAGCCTGTGGGTCCGGGCGGAGGAGTGTGGGGGACCCTTCTAAAGCCAGAACCCTCCATCCGCTGCTGGGCCAGCCGCGGAGCTCACAGACTGCCCCGGGCGAGTTTGTTGGCCGTCTCTGCAGGTCCCGCCTTAACTAGCCTCAGTTTCCTCTGGGAAAGAGTGGCTTACTTGGTGTGACTCAGAACCCTGCCTTCTGTTTGCAGCAGTCCATTGTTTACCAAACGCTCTGTGTGGATAGGAATACAATGACATTTTATCCAAAGAGAAATAGAATGATAATTAGTGGCATAGTATAGTCACAGACGAAATAAAGTGCCCAGAATGTTCAAAAGTGCGCCTGTGAGACCCTGTCAAAAAAAAAAAAAAAAAAAAAACAACAACAAAAAAAAAAAAACCAGCAAAACAGTATTGACTATGTGTGATGGTAAGTCAGGTTGATGGACCGTTTTGGTCTATTCGTGTACATGCAAGAATACAGTTTTTTTTCGGGGGCTGGAGAGATGGTTCAGTGGTTAAGAGCATTGCCTGCTCTTCCAAAGGTCCTGAGTTCAATTCCCAGTAACCACATGGTGGGTCACAACCATCTGTAATGAAGTCTGGTGCCCTCTTCTGTCCTGCAGGCAGACTACTGTATACATAATAAATAAATAAATATTTTTAAAAAAAAAAGAATACAGTTTTTTTTTAAGTGAAACACCTGCTGTGGTTCCCAAGCAGCCTGTGATCAAATATTGAGCCTGTACTATCAGTGGCTAACATGCCGCACAAAGTACTACACAATGCATGTCCTGACTGACAGGAGTTTATTTTCCTTTAATTCGAGATGCTGAAGGTCCAAGACAATAAACCTGACCCAACGACACTTATTTTCACAGCTGGAAATCAACCGTTGTGGTATAGGTTCCTGTGTTATGAGTGTTTTCCTTTGTATCGAGTCCACCAGCTGCAAATCAAATGTGTTTGGGGGAAGTTTCCATCGGTACTGAGTATGGCTTTATTCCCCTAAGCAATGCAGCACCACAACACATGTAGCATTTGCTTTGTAATAGGTACCGTAAGTGATCTAGAGTTGACATAGAATATAGGTAATGGCCTGCCTGTTAGTCCCAGCACTTGGAAGGCAGAGATGGGAGGATAGATCTCTGTGAGTTTGAGGCCAGCCAGATCTACAGAGAGAGTTCCAGGACAGACTCCAAAGCTACAGTGTAACATGAAGGGGCCTGGCTTATTTGTTGTTTGTTTTGCCCTTTACCCCACAACTGTTTAGCCCCAAAGAAAATCACACATAGGTCTCCATAAATTATACGCTGATTGGCCCATTAACTCTAGCCTCTCACTACAGAGAAACCCTGTCTCAAAAAACTAAAAGGAAATATATATATAATAAGTTACATATATATGTAATTTACAAATACTAAACTGTTTTTGTGAGAGATGAGCATCTGAAGATCTTGGAGTCTGAGGGGCCTTGAATCTAATCCCCTAAGGATATGCATATGTAGTGTGTGTTTATGTATAATTTTTTAAAAATTCCTTATTTCTTAGTATTACAGGTATTTCCTAGTACAGTTAGCCTTCCGTGTCCATGGATGCATATTCAGTCAGCCAAGGATTAAAAACATACAAGGCAGACTGTGCCCACTGAGTTTGCGGACATTTAGTTCAGAGTCTAACTCTATATGTAGTGTTATGTTGTATTTGGTATTGTAAGTAGTATCGAGATAATCTACAGTATATAAGAGATGTGCGCAGGCTATGTGCAGCCCCATATGCGGTGTATGTTATGCTCTCAGAACTGTATCTAGCATATAGTAAGTACTTGTGAGTTATGCATAACGGTTCATTCTTAGTTAGAGATGCACCGTGGGCCGAGTGCCGGGTAGAGTGAGGCTGTGCAGTAGTTAGTGCTGTGTCCAGCCGTGGCGATAAAACTCGTACAACCTTTACCAGACACCGCGAGACCCTGAAATGTTTTCTGTTTGTTACCACAGCCACCGTGGCCGCCGTCACACACCTGCCTGGCACTTGGAGAGCTGATGCCGTGAAGCCCCCAGGTGGTCTGGCTCTGGAGCCCAGACTCTAAGAACCGTGTGGCCCCAGAGGCTGCTCAGCCTGTAACCCGACAGAACCACCGGCTGACTTCTCTTATTCTTGGCCACATTATCTGCAGAGGCAGTACTCATGGCTGGTCCTCTGTGGAGGGCCGCAGCCTTTATACAGAGACACAGGTCAGGCCTGTTGGTGGGTTCCTGTGCGGGCCTGTTTGGGGTTCAGATCTCATTTCACCTCTTCTCAGATCCCATAGTCCGATGGCTTTACCAGTACTGGCCTCGGGGCCAGCCGGCTCCTCTTTCCCCTCAGCTCCAGAGCCTCTTCCAGGAGGTGCTACAGGACATGGGTGTCCCCTCGGGTCACTGCTTCAAGCCTTTCACTGCCTTCACTTTCCAGCCCGTGAGTGCTGGCTTCCCAAGATTTCCTACTGGGGCCGTGGTGGGAATCCCTGCCATCTTCCTGGATGGGTCTGTGACTGCCATCGACCATACTGTGATCATACATGGGCAAAGAGTGGATTGGCAGAGCCCAGCAGGCACCAGGCTGAGAGACGCCCTGACCCTGTCTCATAATGCTCAGAAGTTTGCCTTAGCCAAAGAGGTAATATACCTGGAGAGCAATGCGGCTGCCCTGCAGAGCCTGCCAGCCCCAGCTTGCCTCGCAGGAACCTGGGTACTAAGTGTGAGTGTCAAGCATGCCCTGGGGCTCTATAGAGGCCCCATGAGCCTTCGAGCTGCCTTCAATTTGGTGGCAATAGTGGCAAGCTTCGTGGCCTACACTTTTTCCAAGGACTCCCTCACTGTCGCCCTGGAAGGCTGGCTGGACCGCCGCACAGCCTCTCTGTCTGCAGCCTATGCCCAGGGTGGAGTGGAATTCTATGAGAAGATCCTGTCGGGCAACCTGGCCCTCCGAAGTCTCCTGGGCAGACAAGGGGAGAAGCTGTACACACCAAGTGGAAACATCGTTCCCAGACACTGGTTCCGCATTAGACATTTACCCTACACCACCCGCCGGGACTGTCTACTACAGATGTGGAGGGGGGCACTCAACCCAGGGCGCTCCTGAGAAGCCAGGCAACAGAGCACCCCTGGTTCACATAGGCACCACCCTGTGATCAATTCTGGGGGAGTCTCTTGATATGGTCGCTTCCACAGCCCAAGGTCAGAACAGTGGCCATCTTTGGAGTTAAAGAGCTCAATTCTGCCCTCACCATGAATGAATGTGGTATCTGTGGGGTGAGTCCCTAAATGAATCTGAGTCATGTTTGCCTCAGCTGGGAAGTGGGAAGGGTTGATTGTAGGATTGCATGAGATTGTGAGCCCAAGGGGCTGGTGGCAGAGAGAGAGCAGTGTAAATAAATAGGGTGCTCATCCTTCTCGGTCTCTGAATTCCATGGAAGTCACCCATGAGTCCCCGCCAGACATGCTTCTACATGTTCTACAAACACCACTAAAATGAAAATTAAAAACAGAACAAGGTGGAGAGTGGTAGACCAGGACACCTGACATCTTCCTCTGGCCTCAGTGTGCACACATGGGTCTTTTACAACAGTTACCCTAATCCTATAGCAGTGAAGAATGGCCAGTGTTCCTGAGCTGTGATAAAAGTGATACAAGCATATACTCTTGGTGACAGTTGACTCTTTGACCCAGTAACTGCAAACACTTGAATTTGTGCTAGGAGTATAACACACAGGCTTAAGTGGCAGATGTCTGAACATATATAAGAACATGTGATGTGGGAGTGTCATATATCAATCTGTTGATTTCATTGGTTAAGTAATAAACTGCTTGGCCTCTGATAGGGTAGAATTTAGATAGGCAGAGTAAACAGAACAGAATGCTGGGAGAAAGAAGCTGAGTCAGGGAGTCGCCATGATTCTCCCACTCCAGACAGAGGCAGGTTAAGATCTTTCCCGGTAAGACCGGTGTTATGTAGATTATTAGAAATGGGTTAGGCAAAATATGAGAATTAGCCCGTAAGAGGCTAGAGCTAGTGGGCCAAGCAATGTTTAAATGAATACAGTTTGTGTGTTGTTATTTCGGGGCATAAGCTAGCCAGGTGGCCGGGGTGCTGGGGACGCAGCCCCGCTGCTCTTACTACAACAAACATGCATATGCTGTAAGTAGTTTTAAAAATAGAAGTAGTGGGAATGTTGAATAGCAATTACTTAGAAAACCATGAATGTTGTTTAGGTACAAATGGTATTCAAAAGGCTGAGGATGTGGCTCAGTTGGCAGGGTGGTTGCCTAGCAGCACAAAGACCTGAGTTTGATTCTCAGCACCAGGCATGGCGATGCAAATCCCAGCATTCAGGAAGGAGAGATAGGCCATCGGTTCACAGCTATCCTTGGCTATATGAATTTGAGACTAGCCTAGAATACATGAAACCCATCTCAAGAAAAGAAACTAATCATGAGAACTAGTAGGAATGTGTCAGAATATTGGTTATCTCTCTCTCATACACACACACACATATTGATAGTCAAAAGGAATTTAAAAAAAAAAACAAGACGTGTATGACAGCCACAATAATGAAAACATGTAAGACCTGGGAGAAAACTCGTGTGTGTAAAATCATATTTAAAGGGGCCTAAACTTTACACCCTCTTTCTGCCTCAAGGTGACAGACCCTGGCATCCCTGCTTCTGGTCCTACATTATTGGGGTGTGGCCAACCATCTCTCTGTCAGTAGTTGTGGAAGCCATGAAAGCTCACCTGCTGTAGGAGCAGATTTCACTGGCAGCTCCAGTTGTTTTTGTAGATCAAGAAGCTGTGCATGGAAAGGGTGACAGTGCCCCCTGCTGGCAGCTCCTCTCCAGTGGCTCTGAGACGCCTCATGGCTCCAGGAAGCCTTTCAGAGAACTCCGGTGTCTGAGGCTCTTCCTCTGCCCTCTCCTGTGATAGGAGGATTTTTTGGAGCTAGAGAGATAGCTCGGTCAGTAGAGAGCTTACTTTGCAAGCATGGGGAATGAAGTTCCATCCCCAAAACCTACATTCTTAAAAAAGCCATGCTTGTAACTCAGGAGGCAGAGACAAATAGATTCCTGAGGCTCACTGGCCAACCACCCCAGCCTATTCATTGATTTCCGGGTTAATTGAAAGACAGTTTCTCAAAAAGAAAGATCAAAGACAGAATAAGGCACTTGCCACCAAACCTGACCACCTGACACACATGGAGTCTCATCCGCAGCACCTCCTAAGCCAGGCATGAAGCTGGATGCCTGCAATCTCCGCACTCAGGAGGTGGATGCAGAAAGATCTCAAGTTCAAAGTCACCCTCAGCTACATAACAAGTATGAGGCTAACCTGAGCTATGTGAAACTCACTTGGAAGAAATCAAATCGCTTATAAAAGCACACAAATAGCAGCTGTGAGACACAGGCTGTGCCGACCAGCAGTGCGGCCACACCTCTTTGAAGAAGATATGCCCATGAGTCACTGGTGCTGAGATGTTACTGACTGTGACGCCAGCAGAACTTGCTGGAAGTTTGCACTCTGGGTTGACAAAGAAGCCATCTACAGTAAGAGCTCAGAACACCACACAAAGCCAGCCAAGAGCCAGCTATGATGGCTCACACTTTTGATCCTAGCACTCGGGAAGCTAAGGCCTGAGCTCAAAGCCAGCCTGGACTATATGCTGAGGCAGCTGTTCACAGGACAGGGAGGGGTCTCATCAAAGCTCACTGCTGCAAAGCCTCAACAGGACAGGAAGAAGCCAGGGCAGGACCCTGGACAACTGGCTCTTCATGGGTAGTTCACAGTTTGCCTGGCCAAGTGGTAGACACTGTCTACTCACGAACTTGACTTTCCAAGATACCTAGTGACTCTCGGTGAATTTTCCCTGTGTGTGCATCTGTGTGTGTGTGTGTGCATGTACATGTATGTGTAAGATTTGAATGTACACATGTTCAGAGGCCAGAAGACAACCTCACTATCATTCCTCACGGCTTTTTTGCTTTGTTTTTAAGACATAGTCTGTCGTTGGTCTGGCGCTCACCAAGTGAGCAAGGCTGGCAGGCCAGTGTTTGCTGAGGACCCTCCTATCCCCACCTCTCCAACCCCAGAATTGCACCATATGCCACCTTGTTCAACTACTTCTTTTCTTAAACATGGGTTCCAAACGTTGTCTGCACAGGAAATGGCCAAGGTCCTTGCTCTCTTCCATAGCAGTAAGGGCTCCTTGTCTCTTTGTGCCTGAGCTAAGCTCCTGAGCTGGTGCAGAGCAGGGGACACCGCCGATGATTCTGTCGCTTGTGAGAACCCTACAGGTCCAAACATTCATGTGTTTGTCAAATTGTTAAGGTAGAAAAGAATTGGAGCCAGGGTCCTGGCATGCCCTAAAGGAAAGATCTACAGGTACCTCTCTGGGCAGCCTGGCCTTGAAGCCAGACAGTCTGAGTTAAGATACAGGTTCTGGGGTCAGACAGATGACTCAGAAGTGAAGAATGCTTGCGGCTCTCCCACAGGATCTGAACTCAGTTCCCAGCATCCACACAAGGTGGCTCACGCTGCCTGTGATTCTAGCTATGGGAGATCTGACAATACCTTCTTCTGGCCTCCTTGGCTACCCTGACACATGTGACATGTGCACACATATATGTGCATGCACACACAGGGGTTGAGGAGAACTTATGGCTTTAGGCAGATGGTTCTGTGGGTAACAGTACTGTAGGATCCCCAGAACCCATGTTAAAAAACAAATGTGGCTGCACCTGTAATAACCCCAGCAATGGGAAGGATGAAAGCAGGATGGTCACTGGGACTTGCTGGCCTGTAAGCTTCAGGTTCAGTGAGAAACTATATCTCAAGGGAACAAGGCAGGGAATGATAGAGCAAGACACCCAACATCATCCTCTGTCCTCCACGTGTGTGCATGGACAATTTTAATACACACACACACCACGCCACACATACACACTAGCAAAAACATCTGCCTCTGCAACTTGATATTCTGGGCATGCTAACCTTTCTGTGCCTCAGTTTCCCCATGTGAAAGGAGGAGGAAATGGTGGCAATACCCACTTCCTTCCTATCACAAGCTTTAATTTGTAAAGCACCTTCAACTGTACCCAGAGTTGAAGTCTGGGGCTGAGCATCATTTTTGTTCCTGTCATTGCTGAGGGCACAACTGTCAGGAAGTCACTGAATCAGAGCCAGCCTGATGTGGCACTTACATAGAATCATTACAGGTGGCTGTGATAATGCGTGTAGTGGCAGCCATGCCCAGCTACATTAGAGCATCTCGTTTATGTATGTGTGTGTCTGTGTAGTGTGTGTGTACATGTAGTGTATTGTGGTACATTTGTTAGTATTGGTATATGCATATGAACATGTGGTATATGTGGACATGTGTACGGATGTGTGTGGAAGCCAGACATCAGTGTCAGTTGTCTTTCCCTAGTCTCTTCATCTTTATTTTTGAAACAGAACCTCTTACTAAACCTGAAAATTATCAGTTTTCAGCTAGGCTGGCTGGACATTGAGCTCCAGCGATTTGCCTAGGTCCATAGGCTTGCCATGCCAAGCCCACCGCCATGTTCAGCATTTTAAAACAAGTACATATACTTATTGTATATGAATATTTGTATACATGTATGTATGTGCACTATGTACATGTCTGGTACCTGTGGAGGCCAGAATAAGATGCTGGATCCCCTGGAACTAGAGTTATGGATAGCTGTGAGCTGCCATGTGGGTGCTAGAGACTGGGCCAGAGTCAGCATTTGGGGCATCTTGATTCAGGCTCTCATGCATAGCAGGCACTTTCCTGACTGACCCATCTCCCTAATCCATTTGTGTATTTGGCTCCACCCTGGCCTGGTACCCTTGTAAAAGCAGTAGTGGGCACCAGTCAGTGGTGGTGCACATCTTTAATCCCAGCACTCGGGAGGCAGACGCAGGCAGATCTTTGTGAATTTGAAGTCAGACTGGTCTATAGAGTGAGTTCCAAGCAAGGATTACACAGAGAAACCCTGTCTCCAAAAATAAAAAAAAGGAAGGAAGGAAGGAAGGAAGAAAGAAAAGAAAAGAAAAAAGAAAAGAGCAATGGAAATCACTGACCTCCTATTTCTGGTCCCTGACATTCAGTGTTCAGGAAGATTTTGCTGAATGAATTGAAGTGAGATGACTGATAGATAGAAGTGATATAAGGAAGGAAGATTTATTGGGTGGTGGAGAAGCTTGGTCCATGGCTCCAGCAGTGTGTGTGAAAGGCTGTTCACTTCACTGTGTTTGAGCTGGTTAGTTCTAACCATCCTAGAGTCACCTAGGATGAGGGTTTCAGCTGAGGAATTGTCTAGATCAGGTTGTCCTGAAAGCATGTCTGGAGGGCGGGTCTTGATTGCTAACTGCTGTAGAAAGACCCAGCCTGCTGTGGCAGCACCTTTCCCTAGGCAGGTGGTCCTGAACCGTGTGTTAAGAAGGCTGGCTGAGAGCATGCAAGGAAACATTAGTTTCTCCCTGCTCTTGACTTGTGGCTGTGCTGTAACCAGATGTTTGGTGAATGAGATGATCCCCATATTCTCAGGCATTTGAATACTTTGTCCCTAGTTGGTGACACTGTGTAGATTTAGGAGGTGCAGCCTCCCTGGAGGGAGGGAGTTGCTGGGGTGGGTGTTTAGTCAGAGTTCTCTAGAAGTTATAGAATAAGTCTCTGTATACTTCTATACAGCGAGAAAGGGATTTATTAGAATGACTTACAGGCTGCTGTCCCAATAACCCAACAATGGCTGGCTGTGAACAGTAAGGCCAAGAATCCAGCAGTTTCTCAGTCTAAGAAGCTGAATGTCTCGGCTTGTCTTCAGTAGACCCGGAATCCCAAGGAAGTAGTGACGGAATGGACTTGCTAGCAAGACAAGGCCAAGCAGGCAATGAGCAAACTATTCTTCCTTCCATATCCTTCTGTGCCACATTGCTCTTTTGGGACACCAACCAGCTCCCAAATCACGACACAGACACTTGTTACTAGTTTTGAATGCTCGGCCTAGCTTATGCATGTTTCTGGCTAGCTCTTTTTAACTTAAATTTACCTCTTTCTTTTTATTTACCTTTTGACTCAGGGCTTATTACCTTCCTTCCTTCTGTATATCTTACTTTCAATGCTCCTTTTTGTCTATCTGTCTGGCATCTGCCTGGCTCCTTGCCCCAGATATGTCCCTCGTTCTTTCTCTCACTCTTCCCTTCGAGCCTAGATTTCTCCTCCTATTTATCCTCTCTGCCTAACAGCCCCACCTGTCCCTCTCTTTGCCTAGCTATTGGCTGTTCAGCTCTTTATTAGGCCAATCAGGTGCCTTAGGCAGGCAAGGTGAAACAAATGTAACCTAGCTTTTCATAATGAAACAAATGCAGCATGAACAAGTGTAACACACTTTCACACAGTTCAAGGGATATCCTGGCGCATAAACAATTGTAATACATCTTTGCCTAGTTAAAATAATTTTCTACAACATCCTTATATAGACTCCAGCAGAAGGCATGACGCAGGTTCGAGCTGGATTGAAGGTACATCGTCCCACTTCAAGAGCTGGATCAAAGTCATGTCTTTTCCCAGCTCAAAAGATTTGGATTAAAGTTGTGTCTTCCTACCTCAAAGATCTGGATTAGAAGTGACTCTTCCCACTTCAAATTGGCCAAAAGAAAAAGAAAAAGAAAAAACAAGGAAACAAAAAAATCCTCACAAGTGAGTCTTCCATTGTTGGGGTTTAGTTCTGAGTAGTCGTCACAGTGGGCTTCGGGAGTCTGAAGGCCATATGCCATTTCCAGTTACCCTCTGTGTTTTGTGTTTGGGTTCATGATGTGAGCCCTCAGCTTCTGCTCCAGCTGGTGTACTTGTCCACCTGCTGCCATGTTTCCTCACCATGGTGGGGATGGACTCTTTTAAGTCCATAGAACTCAGAGAACTTTCTTCTATCCTCTGCTTTGGTCATGGTGTTTGGTGTTTTATCAGAGTGACAGGAATGTCACTAATCCAAGCTGTCCCGGGTTCTCCTTCCGTGACTTCCCTGGGATGACAGACTGTAGCCCGGGACTCTAAGCCAAATAACCACCACCCCCCACCCCGAGTTGCTTCTGGTCAGGACATTTTTTTACAGCAACAGAAATGAAACTGGAGCTGTGAGCCAGGAAATGGAGCCTAACGGGAAGCAGAGACTAGGTGTCACCTTCTCAGCCCACTCTGAGTGACCAGCTCCTGCCAGCTGGGCCTCCATGCCCAAGGCTGCTGTCACCCAAAATAGCCCCACCAGATAGGGGCAGTTAAGACACGGTTCCAGACCCAAGCCACAGCAGTCATCTGTGTGTACCTTCCCAACGGGCCACACAGCCGGACATCTCAACCTCAGCCTTTCCCCCTGGTATTGCAATTAGAGGGGAACCACCATCTACTGACCCTGCTACTAACTCCCGTTAGAGTCCTCTCTCAACCGTTGTTCCTCAAGTCCAGGCCTAGCTGGTTGGTATCTGGCACACTGATTGACTGACTGTCCTGTCTCGTCCTTGGGGGAACGTGTCTCAGTAATGTCCTACAGGAGACATGTGTGCAAATGTCCTCAGGCAGCTCACAGGCTGAGAGAGTTCCCAGGAGTGGACCCAAACTCCCTCACCCCACTCCTGCTCCACCTCCCAACCCCCCAACCCTTTTGAAGGGCCCTTGAGGCTCTCTGCCAAGCACATGAATGTCAGCTGCCATTATTGCCTAAGCCTGTGACAGCTGTGGGGAACATGCATACATAAGAGATGATTCTGGTTGGCCTCGTGATGAGGCCTTAGATGAGCAGGGGAAGGGTTTGCTAAGTTAGTCAGGTGTTAACCTGAGGAAGGCAGAACTGAGGACGCAGAGCAAGGGGAGGAAGTTAGGAGTGGGGAGGGGTGGGTCTGAGACAACCAACAAGATCCAGTAAATTTGGCCTCGGATGGAAGTTTTGCTGCAGCCTCGGACTTGCATGTCTATGAGAAGAGGACAGGCCAGTCTCTCTCTGAGAAGGTTAAAGGTGAGGTGGCCCTCAGCAGAGTTGGCTCTTGACATTCCATGAAGGTGACTTTACCTCACCTTATTCTGCCCAGCTCAGCACTGGAACTTATTCCTGAGAGGACCAAGCAGATGCCATAACAGGCTACTTGGTCTTTTCTCAGAGATCAGGCCTCAGTTTTGGTTTCCGGAAACTGAACAGGCAGTTTCTGAAAGAGCCACGAACAAAGGTCAATCCCCAACACCCCGACAACAAGGAGGAGCCCTGGTACATGCAGTACCAGGCTAGGCCTGAGCCACAATCAGAAGCTCAAGTCTGGGACTGGGACTTATCCAGGTCTGCCCCCAAATGGAAAACTGTAGTCCTGACCAGCCCCTGACTAGCCCTGGTCAATTAGAATGCAATAATATGATTGCCACTTGCTTAAGCCAATCATATCCAAGATAACCTAACTGGTCTAGGAACGCCCCCTTTTCTGTGCTTAAAAGGAGCCCTCTCATCCCTCTCGGGGTCTTCCGCCATCTTGTTTTGGTGCGTGGCGACACGCCAGCATGCTGGGATAATAAAAACGCTCTTGTTGATTGCATACGTGGACGGTGATCTTTTGTGGGGCTTCTCCAGGACCCTAACAATTCCAGGGAACAGAATTCTCTACCAAACAGGGAACCAGGCTATTTCCTTGTGGTAATAAGAGCGGCGGGGCGCCACTCTGTAGTAATTGGAGCGATGTGCTACGTTCCTGGCACCCGGCCGCCCGCACGGCTAGCTTTACCCGAAATAATTACACGAAAACTGTATTCTTTTAAACACTGCCTGGCCCATTAGTTCCACCCTCTTATTGGCTAGCTCTTACATATTGATCTAACCCATTTCTAATAATCTTTATAGCCCACGAGGTGGCTTACCAGGGAGGATCTTAACCTGTGTCTGTGTCGAGTGGGAGAATCATGGTGACTCCTGACTCGGCTTCTTTCTCCCAGCTTTCTATTCTGTCTACTCCACCTACCTAGTTTTGTGTCCTATCAGGGCCAAGCAGTTTTCTTTATTAATTAACCAATGAAACAACAGATAGAAAGATGACCCACCTCCATCATTTCCTCGTCTAATTGCCCCAAAACTCAAGGAAAGGCAGACACCTGGACTGGGCAGTGGCTCAGTGATTAAAGTAGGTGCTATTCAAGTCTGAGGATCTGGGTTCGATTCTCAGCACCCACAGGGAAAAGTCAGGTGTGTAAGGTGGAGAGAAGTCATCCCTGGGGGCCTACTGTCGGGGAAGCTAGCTAGCTGTGTGGAGAAGCACCAGGTCAGTGAGAGACAATACCTCAAGAACACAATATGCTAGAGCTGGAGGTGGCTCAGCCAATATGCTTGGCTGCTCTTCCAGAGGACCCAGGTTCAACTCCCAGCACCCACGTGGCAGCTCACAACTGTCTGTAGCTTCATTTTCAGGGGATCTAATACTCTCACACAGAGTATATACAGGCAAAACATCAAAGTACAATAAACAAATAAATAAATCTTAGAGAAGAAAAAATCAGAGGGGATGGAGAGATGGCTCAGTGGTCAAGAGCACTGGCTGCTCTTTCAGTCTTGAATTCAATTCCTACCAACCACATGATGGCTCAAAACCATCTCTAGTGGGATCTGATGCCCTCTTCTGGCATAAAGGTGTACATGCAGACAGAGCACTCATGTACATAAAATACATAAATAGATCTTCAAAAAAATCAGACTCAAGATGTAACTTAAGCCAGGTTGTCATGACACATGCCTTTAATCCCAGCACTCGAGGTGCATTGGCAGGTGGATCCCAGCCTGGTCTACAATTCAAGTTCCAGCACAGTTTAGAGCTACACAGGGAAACCCTGTCTCAAAATAACAAAACAAAAAAACAATATAGAAGCTACTGAGGAACAACACTAGAAGTTGCCCTCTTTCCTCCACGTGCACACACATACATGTAAATGCATAGCTACACACGCGAGCATGCACACACAAAAGAATGCAGGGTGTTTTCCCTTGGATGCAGTGGGGAGGCAGCAGCTCAGAAAGGTAAAGTCACTCACCCATGTCACATTGCTGAGGGACGGCCAGGACAAGGACCCATGAGCAGCATC
The DNA here is from genome assembly GCA_025134845.1 of Neodon shergylaensis. Classification (NCBI taxonomy): domain Eukaryota; kingdom Metazoa; phylum Chordata; class Mammalia; order Rodentia; family Cricetidae; genus Neodon; species Neodon shergylaensis. The sequence goes on along the minus strand of JABTXL010021306.1, from coordinate 7,667,880 downwards.
ATGCTGCCTCCCTCGGAGGGATCCTAGCAGCACGCTTTCACAGGCAGCGACTGCTCCTGGAGCCCGGGACTGCTCAGTACTTGAGGAGTAGCTAGGAAGTAGTAGCATGGGTGGGGTTTCCCAGGGGTCTTGAGGGAATTTCAGTCACCTTTTCGTCCCTAGGTCCAGTGTGTCAATCCATCCGTGCAGAGGACAGTGCAGAGCAGGATTAGATCAACTTTAGAGGAGGCTCTGACCCACCTGGGACCTGAGCGTGCAGACACCTAGGTCAGCCTGAGGGTGTCCCGAGACCCAGGGCGCTGCTGTCCTCCCAGCTTCTCCCCGGGGGGAGGGGGTTGTGAGTACCCTGAAGTCTGAGAGAGCTGCTCTGAATAGTCCCACATTGGATTAACTGACTTGGGAAATAAACGAAGGGTCCCTTTGATGTGGAGACTCAAGAGCCATGCCTATGACAGGACCCCAGATACCGAGTTCCCAAGCCAGAGTGATGGACACAGCCCACCATCTGAGGGACACATGGCAAGTGCCATGGCTGGAACTGTGGTCCCAAAGCACAGCATACTGGGGCACATGGTTCCTGTCAGCGGAGCGAGGTGGGGCCAAAGGCAGCTCTGCACTGCCGACTTTGGAGAGCTTCTCAGAGGCAGCTTCTTGGTGAAACTGGGATTCTCGACTTCACCGAAGAAAGGATTTCGGGACAAGAAAGTGTGGAGCGAGCCGAAGTTCACCAGGAAGAAAGTTGAGCACAGATGTAAGTACGAGGGTTAAAAGGAAGCGGCTGGGGGAAAGGATGAGGTAAGATGGCCAAGTGTAGGCGCGCAAGCTTCCCAAAGAATACGAGCTTAACCTTCTCGGCTTAACCCCATACCGCTCTGGCAGCTCCACTTATATCTCGAAGGGTCACGAAGAAACTTTTCCTCCTTTCACAGAGAACTATTTTATTTGTTTGTTTGTTGTATGTGAATGTGTGGGCCCATGCATGCCATGCCACATGCCTGCTACACCACGTTAATGCCACAGTGTGTATGTGGAGGGCAGGGGACATCTTTTGAGAGCCAGTTCTCTTCTTCCGCCATGTATGCTCAGGGGCTTGAACTTGGGTAGCCGCGGTGGTGGCAAGTGCCTTTACCTGCTAGGCCATCTTGCAGCCCTTTCTCCTCTGTTTTGATAAAGGGGGCCATAGGGTGGTTCCTGGGGTACCTTGTGAAGGACTGCAGTATGGTAAGGTCATAGGGTTGCACAAGAGGATTGTGACATGTCTTTTACTGTATTATTTCTGGTGAAATTCCCAGGAAAATGTAGGTTTACAGCTAGGGAAGGAGAAAAGTCTTAATAGCTAGGATGTAAGCATGGCTCCCTGCTGTTTCGGCAGCCTACTTGGAACCTCTCTATGAAGAAACAGCATTTCTGTCTCCATTACTCGTCTGTCAAGTGGTGGCGTGGGTGGGGGAGAGATGCCCTCCCTTACCACCACCACCCTGTCCCTTACTGCCTCCAACCAGACAAGCGAGTGACCCTTGCCAGCTGCAGCATTCAAGTAAGCAGGCCCTGCTCCTTGCCTGGGCAGCACAGCAGAGGTGGCCTTGTTGTCCAAGGTATGAGTGGTCCAGCCCCATGTGAGCAAGGGAATGCTGTCCCCATTACTTATCAGACATGTGGCATCATGGGTGGAGGACAGAGGTTCTCATCCCCCACCCCTGCGCTGGAGGAGAAAGGATCTCCTTCCCCACCCCTGCACTGGAGGAGGGATGCTCTCCTTCCCTACCCCTGCGCTGGAGGAGAGAGGTTCTTCTGCACTGGAGGAGCGAGGTTCTCTTTCCTCACCCCTGCTCTGGAGGAGAGAGGTTCTCCTTCCCCACCCCTGTGCTGGAGGAGAGAGGTTCTCCTTCCCCACCCCTGCACTGGAGGAAAAATGCTCTCCTTCTCCACCCCTGTGCAACAACACCTGAGACAGGTGGAGGAGCTGGCCCTGGGCTCATAAGAGCAGGAGGACTGTCCCTGCCCCTCACCAGCTGCAGCACTCGGGAGAGTGGCCTCTGTATCTCACCTGGGCAACACAATTGAGCTGGCCCTGATGGTGTAGGTAGGGGAGAGCCGACCCTGAGGGCCTGAAAGCAGGAGAACCTGTCCCAGCCCCTCATCATTGCTGCAAGGTGAATTAGCAGGGGCTGTGCTGGAGAGCTCACCCTAGTGGCGAGGACAGGGGAGAGCTAGCAAGTTGACTGCCACTGCCTAGGCCCAGAACCAGGGTTATGAATGGCCCTGCCCCAACATCCGCCTCATTTGTGATCTGCTGGAGCCCATGAAGAGACCTGACTGACAGACCCAAAGCAGCAGGATCTCCACAACACCGGGCAACAGGATATCCAGGAAGAGTCCCAGTGAGGGCCCAGCATCGATAGTGTAGTAGAAACCAGAGGCCTCGAACCAGACCAATGACTCTCTGCAAGTAAAAATACATGGACAAAGGGGTTTACTGCATGACTCACTGTGTCATGCTACAGCTTCCTTTTTTTCCTCTCTTAAGTTTTGTTTCATTTTGGGGGGTTCCAGAGGCAGAGGATGGATGAGAAGGGATGGGAAAATAGGAATAGAACTAAGAAGCATAATGTGAAAGACATATTGGATAAATTTTTTAAAAGTGAAGGAAAGAAGAAAGGGGGGAGGGAGGGAGGCAGGGAAGGAGGAAGGAAGGAAGGAAGGAAGGAAGGAAGGAAGGAAGGAAGGAAGG